>JAYMSP010002723.1:0-22778 GCA_036897095.1 Plantago elongata
CATCAACATCGTCACCCTGAAACCCATCCTCCCTAGTTGGTACCCACTTCTTCATGGTTTCCTCCAAGTTCATCTTGAGTTCCCACTCTAGGTATGCATTCATGGCATCTTACTGTTTGAACGTCGTGAATGAGTTGTGGTGCTTTGATTTCTCCCTGTATAGTTCTTGGGCAATGTCTCGCACATCGGACTCACTGTTGCCACTCCGATTGCCGACCATGACAGAAGCACGTTCCACACAAATCTTCATCTCTTAGCGCCCCCATCTTCCACGAAGTGAATCATGAGAACGGAATTTATCCATCCCGATCATCATTCCTACCCTCTTGATATCCTCATACTTCTCCGCAACAAGACGGAACAATTTATAATACTTCTGATCCGTTCCAACAATAGCATTTTAACTAACTTCCATGTAGGCTGAGATGAGCCTCAAATCCTCACTCTCGTTGTATGGGTTGTTCCGTCCGGTTGTTGTGTTGGTTGCCGCTCCTCCGGTGGCTTTCGCCTTCCCACGCCTCCGGATCGGTTGTTTTTCCGGCTGCGTCTCCATCACGACCTCCTCTTCCAGTGTTTGTGAAAACATTGGTGTTTGGGTGGAAGGAGATTGGTAATTTTGAGTGTAGGGATCTTGGAACAAAGGTCGAACGACACTCGTTTGGGGACTCATTTGGGGTGGGAAAACCGTGTTTTCGAAGTGAGCTTGCATGTACTCATGGTATTTTTGGGGTTTGTTTTCTTTCAACCAATGAAAATAATCCGCATCCATCTCGCCGGAAAATAAAAGTGGAAAGGGTGTTTTGAGATAAGAGAGTTTTTTAAGTTTAATTAAGAGAGAAAGAGGAATTGGATATGTGATGAAGTAAAAGATATCACGACATTTTATAGATCTTGAAAAAACATAGTCGTTGGTGATTTTTTAATTTTTTTATTTTGTATTTTTGGAGATATTGCCGTTTTAAAACGGATATATTCGAATTCGAAAAAAAATGGCATGGACACATATCAGCAGCCGGTTGGTTGCTGCCAACTTACGGCGTGAGACGCACGTCGCAACATCCAACGCCGCACTAATGACGCCCCATTAGGGCTAGTCTGAGCCATGAGCCACTACGATCCCCAAAAAGCAAATCAATCAAACTAATTATGCACACCTCCCATGTCTTCACCATCATATTTAGGAGTTACATTGCTAACGAGGTTAATTTGAGTAATATAGCGTATAAAAACTGTGCAAGTAAGCATGAGAAGTTGAAGTATTACTTGATTGCTTGTGTGTTCGGTATATGATTTAATAACATATGTAAATCTGGACCTTCATCAAGCAACGGAATCATTTCAATAAAATTGAGTTCGTCATTATTCAGCAACTAATTCACTAAAAAAAAAGGGTTTTTAACAACACTAATATTTGTTGGTGAAAGTCTTTTTTTCGATGTAAAAAATTATCTCCAACGAAATATTTCGTTGTCTAGATCGTTGTAGTTGGCTCCGTTGCTAAATTTGCAACGAAATCTAATTTCATTGGTAACATTTGTAACGTAATTTTCTGTTGGTTGAGGCGTTACTATTCCGTTGTTAAAACGTCACTATTTTGTTGGTAATCGTGGGATTGAAAAATGAATTTTCAACATCGACGACAACAAAATTAATGTTAATTAATTCGTTGCTACACCTTCCACGGATTTTTGCAACAAATCTTTTTGTTGTAATATTACTTACATAAATTTTGTTGCTATTCCGTTACAAATAGCCAACGGAGTTCAAACCAACGAAGTTATCGTTGCAATAACGCCAACGATTTATTGTTGGAATGTTGTGATATTACTTACTGAAATTTTATTGTTATTCCGTTACAAATGAACAATGAACTTTAGCAACAAAATTATTCCGTTGCAATAATGCCAACAGATTTTAGCAACAAAGTTATTGCTGCAATAATGCCAACCGAATTTTCCAATGCATTTAATGTTGGTATGTTGACTACCAAATTCAGTGACACAAGTTCTTGTTGTAATATTACATACGAGAATTCTGTTGGTATTTCATCACAAGAACCGGACATTAGCAACAAAATTAACATCAAAATATGTTGTTGAATCCTGCATATCATATTTCAGATGAAAATAGATCAAATACTTATTTATTTCAAACTACCCAAAAAAAAATCAAAATGGTCAAAATCTAACATAATCAAAATGGAACATAATCTAAAACCAAACTATAATCCAAATGATAAATTAAATAATCCAAAAGACATGAACGAAACTATAATCCAAATGAGTCGAACATACATAAAACTAGACTACTTCATCTTGCGTTTCTTTTGCGCATTCTTTCCTTGCTTCTAATGGGACCTTTTATCTTTCTTGGGAGCATATGTCCGATTCATTTGATTCATATCTATATCAACATCACTTTCTTCACGTGGAATGGAGTCATCTGCATAATCTGCAATTGATATTTTCACCATTCTAGGTATATCAGAATGAAGCTTAATTTTTATTATAGAGCTCAACTCAAGATGCTTATAACTTGGATCATCTTTGTTGCACCACATACCACACCATTTTTGTTGCATATTATTCATTAATTGATTTTCATAATACTGCTCTAAAGCACACTGCAAAGAAATACATAAAAGATAGGAACAAGAGACCACTTAGTTGAAGTTTAAAATGGAAAATGATCGAACAGACAATATCACTGATTGAATAGGGCACTACCGAATACTAACAAATCCATCATGTACAAATTCATATAGATGCAGGAAAAACACATCTAGTTTGCTAGCAGCCTTTACACAGTCGCAAATCAAACTGAACGCTCCATCAAAACATGTTAGATCAATTACAATTTCAAGCTCAAAGCGCATGAAGCATTTATCAAACATCAAAATGAGCAAAGATGAGTGGTAAGCGATATTATGTTCCTTTATACTACACCAGTCTACAACAATGTTGGCAGTTATCGACGCATTATATATGTGATCTAGTGCAGCACCATAAGTAAGCTATTATAGGCACGTACGCTTCTCTAGAAAAATACATACCCAAAGTTAGCGTGAAGAGAAGGGAGCATTCTTCATTTCTAAAGCCAGAGCAAAGCACAAGGTAAAGCCAATAAGATAGCATAAGTATTTCACCCAAGTAAGCTAGCCTTAGTAAGGGCCTAGCAAGTACAGATCAACTTTATACCCTGGAAACAATTCATAAGAGTGTAATATAATATCCCATCCGAGTCTGGCCCATAAAGCATGAAGAAGCCCAAGTATTGTCAGCCCAGTCACAATAGCAGCAACAAGATATAAAAGAGGAAATGCAAACACAGAAAAGGATGTTGAGTGTATGAGGTAATTCTCATATCACTCCCTCTGCTACTTCACTCCTTGTACCCAATTTACATATCTGATGCAATTCTATTACCTAGGTTGATCGGGAAGCATTTCCAGTGGGCACGGCTATTTCCTATTTGTTATATCGGAGGAGATGACGGAGATAATTGATTGGTGCAGCAGAGCTCGATCTACAGAAGAGGCACGTACGAAGAAGATAGTCGGAGTCTCGGAGAAAAGTTGGTGAGAAATGAGATGGGTAATAAAGGGTGGGTAGGGTTTTACCTTGGACAATTTCGTTCTCGGTGGATTGGAAATCATGGCGAGCCTGGGCGATGGTTTGTTGGGAAGGCGATGAAATTTTGACTTTCCCACACAGGGCGCTAATTAGTTACTCATACTAACCATTTGACTACTAGTACTAGGAGTACCCGGCTAGGCGCTAATTACTTACACTAATTACTGGACTATTAGTACTAGGTGCTAATTACTTACACTAATTATTGGAGACTTAATCTCGTAAGGGAAAAGAATACTCAACCTCGTTCAATTTCAAATTTAATTTAATTACATATAACTTTTTATAAATTATTTAATAATAGATAAGCCACTCGAAATACGATCTCTAAATAATTTATTTAGAGATGGACTTATATTATTAAGAAAAATCATCGATGTTATTAACCAAATCATTTATGATCTCACTATTGGTTGTTTTATATATTACAAACAAAATTTATTTCGTTAAAAACATAGATATTTGAATTAACAAAATACTTAAAAACTATGAATATTTATTTAAAAAATAATAATAAAATTATTTAAGAAAAACATGTTTAATTCGTTCACAAAAGACTTAACCAATCGATCACTACTCATCCCCAATATCACAATCATATTCCTCATCTTGTTCATCACTATATTCACACTCTTCGTCCGATGTAAATTCTACAACTTCCTCTTCTTTTTCTACATTCACATCATCTTCACTCATGCCCTCGACATTAATCTCTCCATGGTCTACTTCCTCAGGGCAACTTGTATAGAGATACGAGCGAATATCTTAATGGGATGAAATCTCAAATATTCACGAATAGTTCTGCTTGTAAGTTGAAACTAGAAGATTTCAAAGGAGCACTTACGGATACTTATTTAGCCATGCAAGATGGTTCGAACAATGCAAAGGCCTTGTTCCGTCAGGGCCAGGCACATATTGCTCTAGATGATATAGATGCTGCATTAAAGAGCTTTAGAAAAGTTATTGAATGGGAGCCAAACAACATTGCAATAAAAAAGGAGAATGCTCATGTGAAGAAAATGATTGCTGATTGGCGGGACCGGGAGAGAATAGCTTATCAAAGAATGTTACCATAGTTGTTTTGATAAGAAAACTTAAGACTTGTATTCTTTTTATAATTCTTTTTTATATTCTGATTAATTTTGTCTAGTTTGTGTTTGATATTGTCAATAATTTCCAACTTATAATTTAGTACCAACAGAATAGTGAAAGAAGACTAAATTTGTTGAAAACCAAAAAATCTGCAATGGAATGTCAACAGAATTGTTACATAAAACTAGACCTGTTGGTAATTTGTCGCTAATAAAGTTTAAATTTAATATGAGGAAAATTTTGGTGGTATTTCGTTGGTAATGCGTAGCGGATTGGCAACGAACCTAATTTTCGTTGGGAAAATACTTGATGGTGAAGTAACTCATTGTTTAAATAAACTTAGCAACAAATTTCCAACATAATTTTTGTTGGTGGAAATTTTTTTAACAAAGTTTTCATTGCTCATTTTAGTTGTTAAATTCAAAATTTATTACCAACAAATTAGTGACAGAACATTAAATTCATTAGAAACTCAAAAACTTCTTGCAATGGAACATTAACATAATTGTGCTAAAATATCAGATTTGTTGCTCGTTTACTGGTAATTCGTTGCTAATAAAGTTTAACTTCTACTTGAAGATAACTTTGTTAGTATTTCATTGATAATGTATTGCTAAATGACAACGAACTCAATTTTTATTAAAAATACGTCGTTGATAAAATTACGATTTTTTTAAGTGATTACCAGCAACACACCCACAAAAGTTTTCTGCAGTGTTGTATACTTTCATTTACATAATTTTCCATGTTCACAAATCCTCAATCTAATATGGTATAATTAAGAGATGCGTAACAGTTTGGTAACCTTGGTCTATCAAATTTTTGGGAAGACAGTAAGCACTAAGCACCATATCGATCCAATCCAAGTACACTACTAGTAACATGCAATGCCTTGCTTACCTAATAAAAAATGCTTTCATTAATTCATTGTTTTTCCTATACACTAGAGTATTTGTATTGTTGTAAGTTGTAAACTTGTAACATAGTCCAAAGCACATTAATTGACTATTAATATCGATATATGAACAATACAGTCGATGCATGGTACCATTTGGGCTAGGATGCCAGAATTTCATCGCCATTGAATCATAATTAATTAAATTAATTAGTTGATCAAATTTGACCCAAATTCTAACGTGCAGATCTATTCGATCGACAACGAGCCCTCTTTCCAGGTCACTTTATTAAATCAACAATTTTAAAAGTGAATTGGTATAGAATTTGGATGAATTTTGATGAAATTGTGTTTGGAATGAAATTGAAATAGGAGTATTTGAAGTGTATTTTAGCCCAAATCACTGTTCATCGAGTCAAAATGAAGCGATTTAAATACTATAACAATTAGCCCCTTAATCGTTTGAAAACTTTGGTCTCGTCATCAATATATTGTTACTTTCGTTATCAATCAATTTATTAATAGTAATTTGATAATATACATTACAATACCACCTTTACTTTAATTTCCATTCAATTAATAAATAGGTAGCAGTATACTTTCTCTAGGAATCTCACCAGTCAAATTATAATAAGTGTACCATTAATTAACAAACTATACTAGCTAGTAGTAATAATAATAGTAAGACCAACCCTTTGAATTTTGTCAGACATAAAAAAGCTCCTACATCACATGTAGATTAATGATAATAAATTTATCTACCTGCAGTGCATACATTATATATGTTGCAGTGTAACTTTAAAGACACGAGGAAAAGCGATGATATTCCAACAAGTTTAGAGGTTCTTCTTCAATTGACCCGGTCGGCCCCCATTGATGGAGCTACGATCCGATCACAAAAACATGGCTAGCTAAATGGATTAGTTGAGTGTCATTTGAATTTTGTTTGACTTGTTAGACGGTTTACGAAGCAAGGTGGATTAAAAGGAGCAACGAATAAATTGTTCTGAGGGTTTAAAGAGGTGTTTATCATTTCGTAGAGAGAAGTACCCTAAAATACTTACAAAATGTTATTTCTTAACTAATGAGAGAATTATTCATGTCCTAAAGGTGTGGATATGTAGTGTCCTTATAATTAGAATTGTTAAATAATAGCTTACGTAACCAGGTCATCGAAATCGAAGTTAAGGATTACTTTTGAGCAAGATATAAACGTTTTCTTTCCAATTTTTTATTTCACCCACCTTTTTTAGAGACTTCTGTTTCGGTTTATTATGATTTGAGGTAGCGATTTAGTAGAGTTCTCTCTTAGATACTACCCTGCCGAGTTTCTAATAACGTTATACTTAAAAAGTTCTAAAATAGAATATAAATAATTTTCGTTGAAGAAATATAGAAAAGTTTTTAGAGCCAAACTTATAAATAAAAATAATATATTAGTAGAGAATAGATTGTGCTAAAAACCAAATGTAAAACAAACGGATATGTATACGAATACGATAGCTTTCGCCTTAAATGTCGCATACACAGTTTAAATCATGAATGGTTGGTTCACAATTACACATCCAAATTCAATTCATTGCTCTTTATAGAAAGGGAATTTGTTCCCTTGATAATGTAGCTAGGTAATGAGGACATTAATTAGGGTTTTATATCGCAATTGATTAATTAGGCAATCTCGACTTATTGTTATCTACGCGTAGAACGAATTTGTTCTCTCAATAGTTTAGGTAACCAAGATACTAAGCAATGGAGGAGAAGGTGATATGAGTCATATGCCAATAAAACGAGGTATTAGAGTAAAGTATGACAAAATGCATCTTTATGGCACAAAATCTTTGCTTTAGTGCATGGTAAACTATTGGCATGTGTCTTATGACCCACTACCAACTCTCTTCTTTTCTTTTCTTTTTTCTTAGCTTTTAATTCTGATAAATCTCACTTTAATTGTTATTATTCTTGAAGAATAGTAGTTGATGATCAATGTGGTTGGGTTGATGGAGGCAATAATAGAGCTAGAAAAAAGAAAATGGGCTGGGTAAATGAATCCCCCACTACACAAACATGCACTATGTAATCTATCTTCCTCTACTTTTTACTCTATGTATGGTCTATCAAGCTTGTTGGGATAGCTGAGGAATCAATATCTTTGTATATCCATTTCCATCATGAGTCTCCCTCATTGGAACTGAATTGCATTTGCAATTGCATCCATAATTATAGGGGCTGATTGGAGTATCATTTAAATGTACATTTGAATACTACTTAATAATTTTGTGTTTATTATAATATTTAAATGCTGAAGATTGAAATGGGTCTACAGTAGTAACATTTTTCTCTACCTATATATCAAACCTATAATACCCTATCAAATTATAATTATATACCAAACACAATTTTAACAATCCCACTATAATTCCGATCAATATTCAGACATGTAAATCGAAACATTTAAATCGCATGCGAATCCGTCCCTATAACTTTCTTTTCATCAATGCTTGCTAGTGGAGCAACCAAACCAAATAGTTAATTACTTATTGTGTGTGATCTTCAAGTGTGTTTGGAGAACAATGTAATTACTAATTTACTACTATAATTATACTATACTATAGTACTATCATCCTATGGGGAAAGGTTAGAAACCAACGTGCATGTATATACATTTCGAAAATAACTAACAAGTAACTTAATTTCTCTCAAAAAAGATCTTAAATACTACAAGTAGTTTTATCATATGATAGATCCAAGTGAGAATCAAATACTGTATTGTTCTGTGTTAATTAAGTATATTATCTGTAGGACCTAATTACTCTTAATTTCACCTAAATCTTTGGTATTTGATAGACACTAGCTAGTGCTTGACATGATTTATAGAAGCATGTATGCATCATTAGTGTTCAATGACATACTGCTCCTTCATCTAGCTATAGTATTAGTCAGCTTGTTTCATATAAAAATATGTAAAGCGAGGATTTTTAGTGGGATGAACGATTGAGGATGGTATATTGGTAATGGAACCACGGTAATAAGATTAATACACGGACTAGCCCAACTCTATTTTTGAGTTACTTGCTTCATTTTCATCTTTTGCTTTTTGGGCCATGCAATATTTCTCTATTAGATGTTACGGTATATTTTCATTTTATACTTAAAACATTTTAGAATTCGTTCCACACTCATAATTTTAAGTTTCTTTATATACCTATTGTTTTTAAAACGACTAACGCTCGAACCTCCGACATGTTGGTTGTAGATGAAACGTATTACTAGCTGAATTGCGTCTTTATATACATATATTTTAGTTAGATTGAGTCGGTACCTCTTTCTTCCATAATTCTTGTTTTGTGGTATTTACAAAATGGTACATCTTTCACGTTTAATTTAGAGTCGAAAAGTTAAAACCCACTTACTAAGTCTGTAAAAGTTTATTGACATGTAGTGTGGCAATAGTGTCATCTATAGAAATGAAATTATGTAATTATGAATCGATGATCATGAAATGATACTGCAAATGTGTAATTCATATATTCATTCACTATTATCATATAAACGTTTTCACATACTTTATCGTCACTCGTGCATACATTAAAAACTTCTACATAGAATCATCTATTATAAGCTTATTAAGTATAAACTAGAGTATATCGAATTAGTAAGTTATTATGAATTAACACGAGAAGATCGTACAGTATATATTTTTTTAAATTAGGATGATTTTGATATAATATTGAAATATTTAAGTTACCAAGATATCTAGTCCAAAGCTAAGGTTTAGGAGGATCTAGGGCCGGGAAAACAGCCGGTCCACGCTCTGAAACTTAATTAACCCATGACTCCGTGTTTGTACGGCATCACCAATGTGGCAAAATTGTTGTACAACACATTAATAAACTAATTTAACATCTTAAAGTACTAAACATTGATTACTTAACCATAATACACATAATAATCCAACCCCATGAACTTAGCCACATTATGACTTCTTTATACATAATAATCCCACTTTGTTATTCTTAATTAACAAGTTGAGAAGTGGTAAAGAGAGGCAACGAACAGTGCACGTTGATTTGTTTTTGGATACTAATTGTTAGCTTGTTGTATTTGTCTCCTTAATTGCAGCTAATCTGTCTGGATAAAAGCATAAACAAATAAAACTTATTGGGCAGGGCAATATGATGATGTTACAGATATATCAGTTGTAGTAGTAGTATTGTGGAAGCAAATACAAAGAATAGTACTACAACCTTGATATTAGCATCAATCTATAATTATACAAAATTGGACATTGCTTTTGTCTTGTTGGTAACTATTACTAGCTTTTTCTTTATATCTTCTAATAAAAATTACATTAAACTTTGCTTGTTATGATGAGAAAACCAAAGCGTGACAGCATACTTCATGGAGCGAGGTTGGATTTAAGCTTGCAGGCCAAACAAGTCATTCTAACTTTAACACTCATTTATAAATATACCTCACCACATTAATTTTGTATTCTAGTCAATGTAGTATACACATATCTATATGCATATCTTCAGATCCCCACAATTGTAAATTTAATAACCGGTCAAAAGATAAAACCAACAAAAGAAAAGTGTCATCTTCAGTTTAACCTCACGCCTCAAGTTCGACCGCCTAAAAATCACAACTAATTGAAGAAGAAAATTATTAAGCGGTGAAGGGAGTGATTGGTATAAGATTAAAATTTAAAAAGTTAAATTAAAAATGTATAAATTTTTACACAACTCATAGTTTAGTTTTACGGTATCAATCCCGAGATATAGTGGGAATTAAATGATAGTCGACGAAATAATATGAAACTAGAAGTCTAACTTGTTTTATAAGATGTTCAGGGCATGATAGTGGCCATATACCCTAGCTGAGTGTAGAAGAAATTAAATGCTTTTTATTCAAGAAAAATAATAAGAAGAAATATTTAGTCAAGATGATGAAACTTTGCGCGTGGGCAAGGCAAGGATATGTAGAATCAATTTGATGAATCAGAGTACTTGGTACCATAGCTGAACACATAATTTCGTTTGTATAGTACATGTACAACCAATAATTCAATTTCAATAGTTGCCTCATTTCAACATTTCACTAAACCGGAGGAGATATATGTTTATGTACACTTATTATATAAATTGGATTTGAGTTTTTCTTTCATACAATATGATGTAGTGACTGTTGAATTGGTTTTGTAGGACCTCTAAATAGGTTGAACTAATCTTTTTACTTATTTGATGGGGTTCGATTTTGTAATATGTGCTTTATCGGTTGAAGCATGCAGTAATATTAGGTGCGATTTACTGTGTGCATGATTACAAGCTATTACGTGATTTTGAGTTTGAAATTTTACCTACTAGTAAAAGTGTAAGAATAGCTAGGTATTGAAAAGGAGAAGGATTTAAAAAAAGAGATGTTTAACTTGAGTGGCAATGAATTGTGTCCATCAAACTGTAAGTCACTTTTGTGAGCTTTAAATCTGTAATTTATTAGATGTTCCATTCTACAAAAAGCTAGCTAGCTAGATAAAGTGGTTGCATACTTGTTGATGAACGTAACTGCAAGAGCGTGCTTGTTGCCTATTGGATTGATTCTCAAGATAAACTTGTTAATTAACTCATCGGGCAATGATATTATTACTATTACTTAACTAATCCGATGTACTAATTATCATCAGCAACACTCAAATTTACCAGTGAATTAATCATGTAAATTTTGACGGGTTTTTTACTAATTCATTTTAATTCAGTGCGTTTCTTTTTCATTTTTTTACCAACAAAACCATCAACGACTTCATACAATTTTTGTCAACTAGTACATATACTGACTGTGTAAAAATAATTGAATGGATACACACTAGTTCATTTGTTTACTTATTCATCTTTCTATTTAAATTTGATTTTGTCCAATTTAAAATATATATAATTTAAAATAAAAAATAAATAAAAATTACCAACAACTATATTTTTTTGAAATATATAAATAGAGACCACTCTCGACTATGTTTAAATTATTTTTTCGAGATATGTAAAAATCACTAACGACTTTATTTGAATCTTAATAAATTGTAAACGAGTTTTAAAAGTTCAATTTTATTATATTGTAGCAATAATTAAACTAGCAATATGATATGATAATCAAATAGGGTAATCGGGTTGGGCATTATACACAAATACCGAGTAATGGGTACAGTTACCGGGCATTGCTACGAATAACATACATCAAACACGGGTATCGTGCATTTGATACAGATGACGGGCAACGGGTACGGATACCAGACAATGGGTATGGTTGTCGGGCATAGCTCAGGGATACCAGACATCAATCACAGGTAACGTGCATCGGAGACGGATGACAGACATTGAATATGGATACCGGACATTAAAAACGAGTATCGAGCATCGGATTCGGATACCGATATTTTTTAATATAAATGGTTATTCTTAGATATTCAGATATTTATAAGAGTATTTAGAGTTAAAATAGTATCATTGTATTTTTAGAATTAGTTTATTATTTTTTAAGATTCAAATAAAGTTGTTAGTGATTTTTCTGAATCAGTGAAATATTATTATATATCAGTTAGGTTTTCAATTACACACTTTGTTTCACAAAATTTCATAACTCATTTTGAGTTAGTAGTCACTCCTTATTCATAATCTTCCCGACTATTCTTAAACGTATTCGATCTCTAATAATCATCCCACAAGATCATTTCTTTGCTAGGTTATTCACTTGTAAGTTAGACTGATTGTGCATGTTTAGTTTCAAATAAATATTCGATCACAGCTTGTCATGTTAGGTTTTCCTATTAATTATATCGATAAACTTTATGAATATGTTTGCTTAAATATTATCTTGTATTAAAGTAAAAGATTAGATAATATATACTCTTCATCTTCGAAAAAATTATAAGTCAGGTTACCACTTAATCTTAGTTTAAGAATTAAAATGAATGATAAAATATAAAAAATGACAAAATAGGTATTTTATGGGATAAGATGTTTTATTTAACATATGTTTTTACGAATAGTTAATAGTAAAAATATATTATATTAGGTGGGTGAGAAAAAATAATAATATAAATATAATTATGTAAAAGTTAAAACGTGAAAGCATGGCACAATTCAAGCAGAGTATCGTATCTGGTATCGGGGACCGCTGAACCATGCGCCCTTCCTGTTAGTGGAGCAAAGGACAACAGAGAAAATAATAAATTCCTCATCTAACACAGCTTTGGATCCAAAGTATTGATCTTTTCAATATCTCCTGGTATATTTTTAATCTTCCATTATAAATTCAACTTTTAATTAATTATTACTCCTTCCGTTCGGTTGATAATGAACAATTTAATTATACACGTTTTTAAAGAAAAATATGTAGTATATAATTAAGAATGAATTTAAGATATAAAAGTACATGTATGTGGGCCAATAATGTGTGGTTAAAAATGAATTGTATTGCTGGGGTTATTTTTATAAATGAAAAATTATTTCATTTTAATTATACGCTCAAAACGAAAAATTTGTTTCACTTATAACTGAACGGGAGGAGTAATAATTATTGTGAGTCAGAAATATCAAATAAGTCTTTTCCTTAAACAAATTATAGGAAAAGGTTTTATGTAAATGAATCTGAAGGCACCGTCCTCAAACGAGACATAAATAGCTAGGAGTCGAAGCTAGTCACTCGAGTATAGGGTATTCCAACGAGAACAAGTTTACCTTATCTCCAAGGAATCCCATCTTAGGTCTAGGAGAACCACTTCATGTTTCATCCGGACATGATAAATGAGCCCTATTTTCATGTGTTAAAACATTATGCATTACCTCATCTTCTTATTACTTAGAAAGAAGAAAAAATGATCCTAAATAGGAAAATATTGAAACATTATAATCAAGATCTTTCATAAATTCAACTTATAAATCGAAAAACTTAGAATCACAAAATAAGTAAATATGATGAAATGTTAGATGATATATACAAGTAAATTACTTGAAATCAAATTTACACTAACTCTTCACACAATTTGCTATATTTTTATATGCTACATAAAACTTTGTATATGTTAAATTAAAACTACTAAATATATGCATGATGAAAAGAATTTACCAGAGCCCTTTACATCAAAATTCTTTATACATGCATACATATAGATGAGATGAGATGAGATGAGGAATTTTGGACTGCTACTTTTCCAAAACCGAATAAATCTCTTGAGGAAAAAAAAAAGTGATTCACACAAACTTCGGAAAGAAACAAGCAACTTTTTTATCTGTTCATTTACTTT
Source organism: Plantago elongata (assembly GCA_036897095.1). Classification (NCBI taxonomy): domain Eukaryota; kingdom Viridiplantae; phylum Streptophyta; class Magnoliopsida; order Lamiales; family Plantaginaceae; genus Plantago; species Plantago elongata. The sequence goes on from JAYMSP010002723.1 coordinate 13,913, forward strand.
GTTTTACCAGAATATAAATTAAATTAAATTAAATTAATGTAACCACTCGCTATCTTTCCCTTTCCATGTCATCATCATTGGCAGAATAAAATAATGCGTAAAACAAACAACTTTTCACGAGCTTTTTTCCCTTTGCTCTATCCTTAAAGACAAACCATTTACCAAACCCTTTATTATACTTAATAAACCCACTCCTCTCCTCATATATATTGTCTCCTCCTCTCCTCTTTCCCTTCCATTATTTTTCACCATCACCATTTCTCCTCTCTTTCTTCTTCTATCTCTAAACAAAGGCCGACTGAGCTGCGCTTCTTTATCGACCAGTTAATTGATCGATCAAATATCAATCCATGGCAGTTGAAGCTCGTCATCTCAATCTTTTTCCTCCTCAGATTCTCACCAGCAGGTTTGTTAACCGGTTCACCGGATTCTTTTCTTTTCATGAAGATGCGTTACTAGAACGGGAGTTAATATTTCGTGTTGTATGATAAACGCAGAGATATGATGATGAATGCGATTGAAGGCAATGGAAACATGCTTTCGAATCAGATCGGTTATGTCACTCCGTTATCCGGAACGACTACTGCTGCTACGCAGAATGTTTTTCCGATGTACGGTGGTGTCGCCGTTCCGTCGAAAAACTCGGCGATTAGATCGGAGAGTGGTCTCACTTACGCCTCGCCTATCTCGAGGAAGCGTTCCAGAGACTCGAGTATGCTTCTGTCGTCGTTTTCGAATGGTTCTCAGAATCAAAATCGGTGCAGTGGCGACTCGTACAGTTTTCTGGGTGAAGATATTTCTCACCAGATCCAGCTCCAACAGCTCGAAATCGATCGGTTCATTTCTCAACATGTACGTCTCTTCCTATTTCATCCGTTTCCTCTTTGGATTTCATCGATTTATTTATGTTGAACTTGTTATTGATTGAGATTTGAGACTAATGAGTTTGTTTGTTGAAACAGACGGAGAAGGTGAGAATGGAAATAGAGGAGAAGAGGCGAAACTACTCACGGAGAATGGCGATGGCAGTGGAGGAGAATGTGATGAAGAGGCTGAAAGCACGAGAAGACGAGATCGAAAAAATGGGGAAACTAAACTGGGCATTAGAAGAAAGAGTGAAATCTCTATGCGTAGAGAATCAGCTCTGGAAAGACCTAGCTCACTCAAACGAAGCTGCTGCAAACACATTGAGATCCAATCTCGAGCAAGTTCTCGCACAGGTTCACGACGATCAGAACCGCCACGTCGCCGCCAATGACATGGCGGATGATGCTCAGTCATGCTGTGGCAGCTCTGAACCGGACCGGAACAGGCTGGCCGATTGCGCGGCAACGTCTGTTAGCAACAGTAGGATGTGCAGAAGCTGTGGGAGAGAGGAATCGTGTGTGCTGGTGCTGCCATGTAGGCATCTGTGTCTTTGTACGTTCTGTGGTTCGTCTGTTCATACTTGTCCCGTTTGTAACTCTGTGAAAACGGCTAGTGTCCATGTTAACCTCTCTTGATGGGTTGATGAGGAAGATGAAGATAAGTACATTAGTTAGTGGTACAGATTGATTAATTAGTAGTGATGATGAAGATGATGTAATTTTCAGATTTTCCGGGAAAATGGTGGAAGGAAGGGAAGAACTTACCGTTGGAGAGATTTGTATGTTTTCTATTTATTTTTATATCCCGTCCTAATTTCATATATTCTCGTATTCAATTTTAATCGGTTCAACCTCTTAATTTAATTATTCTTTCTAAAAAATTTATATTTATTTCAAAAAGATAGAAACAGTACGGATAAATTATCCAGTGTTATGTTATTATGGGAGGAAGTGGAAAGTTGAATAATGGCGGGGAAATGGGGGAAGTGCGCAAGATAGCACGAGAATAGGATCTGGTGGGGTCAGTAGGTTGAGCGCGTAGGGTGGCGTGAAGTCAACGTGAAAAAGACACGTGCAGTATAAAGGCTGACACGTAGGAATCGTGCAAATGTCATTGTTGCCGTTCTGCGAGGGTGAATATTTTAAAGCTGGTGGGTTTCGGTAGAGTAAAATTTTGCGAAATTTTGTCTACAATAGCATCTCCACTTTTATTTCATTAACTTTTCTGTTTTTATCTTTTTTCCAAGTGAAAAAGGAAAACTTACCTAGTGAAAGGTTAATAAGTAATTTATTCTTCATGTGTATTTCAATGTGATTATTTTATAAATATTTTTTCTGTCTGATTTAAATTTTCCACTCTTTTTCAAACATTATATCTTGAATAGAAACATTAAAATAAACAATAAAAATATCAAGAGAAATCATTATTATTGTACATATGATAGTGAATTCACATACACGGACGTGGGTCTATAGTTTATATTGGATATAATTTGGTATTTTTCCCAATTTTGTTGTAATATTTAATGCACTCCTATTCAATTATTATAAATTATAAATTTATGGAGTAAAATGTATTTATATAAATCCTTTGTTTCAGGATTCATTTAACTTTTATGTTAATGTCCTTAACTTATTTAATAAGTGGTCGGTTGTCATTTTAAGTAGAAATTTCGTGTGAAATTATTGGTAAAATTATTTTTAAATATGAAAAAAAAAAGATTACATCCATTTTGTATCTCTACTTGGACATTAATCACCACTGTCCAATATATACTGATGTTAATTTTCTATCCTTTGTAAAACATCATTTTTTATTGTTTGATGTATTTTCACATAATAAAAATACTCAAACGTAGGTGAATGGTGTAGAATTCATAATTCATAATGTGTGATAGTTTTCTTAGAGTTGATGATGAAATTGAAAGGAACAGAAGTAAAAGAAAAGTTGAACGAACCGTCCATTACAAGTTGATAATTATGATATGGGGTTCGTTTGAGGATTTAATTGCTCGAAGTTGTGGAGTAACCGACGGGATAAAGAGGATAGGCCAGTCACCAGTGTTGGGAGTCGTTGAAACAGTGATATAATTGGTGTAAGCACGTACTAGTTACTACGTATGTATTCTGAAATGACGTGGGTGGGTCCTGTTTATTGAGCGAGCAAACAAGGAAAAGCAGGCAGGTGTGTATGTGTGGTATTATCTGAAGTCGCTCTCACGAACACAGTGTACCAAGATTAGACTACCTAGCTATCTATCCATCTATCTATCCATCTCATTATGCCACTTCCACTAATTATTTATGCTATAATAACAACACAACACTCTTTCTTGTTTCTCTTCCTATTTTGGTGAGTGACCCATTCATGATGTGAACATCTACTCAATTTCATTTATTATTAGGTTTTTTTCCTCCATTTACCTTTACCATAATTCCATCCCAATCGAATTCGATTGCAAATTATAATTACCAATATACATTTTCTTCAAGTCATATATTTAATACAGTAAAGTGTTCGGTGAAATTCGATCTTTTAAATTTAAGTATTAAAACATATATCAAAGTAATCTCGTATAATCTAAATATTATTTATGTCACAATTTACACATAATCTAGGACGTAATGTTTCACTACCTGAAAGTCGAGTATTCATTAAGAATTTAATTGTCTTAACAATCCTACCCCTCGATAGGACAACATATAAAATGATCGGTATGGTTGTGATATATATAAGCCATTTTAGTTTGAAAATTTTAAATTTCATTTTGATCAGTTATATATATACTTTAAATGAAGAATATTATTCTTATATATTTTATTAATTCACATAGTTTATTCATAATATTTTATATTTAATTCAATTCATGTATAATTTATAAGTTAAAATAATTCTTTGAAGTGTATGTAATTGATTACTTGATTATGGGATGGAGTTATTGTTTATTGATCCAAAGTAAGTGATTAATGATGTTGTTTAATTAATTAATAATTTGATGAGCTAAATGGGATAGGATACTAGTGCCTGGGTTGTGCTAGAAATGGCGATGTATAGCAGGAGGTAGCTAGGTGGGAAATGGTCCCCATTTGGACAGAAATTGGAAATTGATTGATGGGCCATATGTCTTGTTTCTTTTGCACTGCATTTGGGGTACACGTCGTTTTCACCTTCAAGATTTTCTGTCTTTTTTTACCCATCCCTATTCCCCACCATTAGTAACTCATTTTTGTTTGCTGCAGGTGCTTCATTTGCATCACCCTACTTTTACTGTATTAGACTCATTCTTCTTAATTAACTTAACCTCCACTAGACGGCACCACCACTTTTACCCTTCACCGTTCATTAATTTCATTATATGCTAGCTACTTAACGTGACCTACTACAGCATGCCGGATTGTTGGGTCACACGACGATAATCGCAGGGTTCCCTGTGGAAGCTAACCTTCCCGCAGCGCTAGGTTTTTAAATGGATAAGGTAAAATCCTATCCAATTCATTAATAAATTCAACGGGTAGAGACCAGATTCTTTTTTATCGAGTACACTACCTGTACCCGTATCTGTACCAGTACTCAATCCAACCCATTAATTTGTGACGGATAGGATCGGGTATGGTTTGAGACAAATTGTGCCAATCCAACCCATAATGCAAACTGAAGTCATACCGTCTTTTCTCTTTAAGGATGCCTAATTATCCAATTCCAAGTTGCATTCCTATAATTCCCCACCACCAGAACCAAAATTGCAGGGTAACAATAAATGAGGTGGATCACATACTCGAGTATAATTTTATGTAAACATTCATCAAAATATAATTATTAATGAGGTATACATCTTCTACGATTCTACCGAACAATGTTAACATCATATTCGTAATTCTCTCGAACATATATACCCATATGTAAAAGGTTCTTAATCCACCTTTCTCACTACCACATGATCAACAAGATGGCATGATACTTCAAGCAACAATGAATCGATATATTTAAACAAAATTTAGGATCATGAAACACCAGACAATCAATGGAATAATACATAAGTCATTTTCTAATTTCAATTAATTAGTTCCTTGTTCTTTGTCACCGTTTGAGTCCATGGACCGGACAAATTAAACTCTCTTTCACTACATCATGAATCTCATCAGTAATTTGTTTAATGACTTGACCCAATCTTGAAACCAAAAGATTAATAGCATTATAGACAAAGTTTGAAGGGAGAAAAAAACGCTCTGATTCAATGAAGGCGGTGGTGTGTATCAATCAATTGTCATCATCATTGTGATTAATAATCGATTAGGGCAAGAAAGTGGATTAGTGAGACAAATAAAAGAATGAATATGGTTCTTAATAAGAAATAGAGATATGCAGATCGACATAAGTAGATGAGAACTGTACTAGTTGGGGAAGAAAAGGACATGGCCAGCAGCCGATCCAAACAATAATAATGAAATTAATTAATCAAGCACTATCGTACTGTACATAGTTATTATGGGTGGTACGTTTGTGTGACTTGAAGAATACGACTCCCACCACTTATTATTATTATTATTATTATTATTATTATTATTATTATTATTATCATTCTTCTTCTTCTTATATTCATTATGTAGGTTTGAATGATTCAACCACTAATCGATCTAGATCTAATATTTTGAACATATAAAATAATTCATACGACATACATGTATATAACACTTATTTGATGATGTGCAGTTTTGCTCTTTTATAATACAAAAATACGACGTACGTATAGACATATTCTTAATGTATTAGACACATGTAAAATGTTATTATATTTTATTTTGATTTTGATTAATGACATGCCACATGGCGTATCAGACTTCAGACACGTTTAAAGCATATATTGTGGTGTCTGATACGTGGGAGTTATTCGACATAAACACCATGGATTCTTAATTGTGCCCTTGCATCCTAGCTATAGTCAATATTATTGGTTCGATCTCCTTATAACATAAAGTTGATCTTTTCAAATGGAAAAAGAAAAAAGAAATCCTTTGAAAATTGATTAATAATAGTATTTTTTAGATACTGCATATACATATAAAATATAGTACTAATAATACACAAGTATTTTAGGAAATAAACAATTTTATCAATCCGTGTCGTAACATATACCATACTTCTTTTGAAATTCGTATTTTATATTGATACACAGTCTATATACCGTGACATCTAGGTCAAGAGTGTGAATGATAATTTGACATGGATTAATAGTGGCGCGTGTAAAATGAGTACATCGCGGGATTACTTTGAGGTGCCTGTCTTGATATTATAATACTGACGGTTCCCGTGAGACTAGTTATCTTGTCTCCTACTTAACTAATTAGTAATTAGTACCTCTACGTTTTTGTTTTGGAGCCTGAGAATCGCAGGTTCAGTTCAATTATACATGTACATCACCATTACTGGTTATTTCCAGGACAAATAAGCAAAAAACAAAGGTGGTCACAGCCCCATACCGATACACATCAAGCAAGCTGGTTGTAACTTGTAATTAGAAAAAAACACCAAAAATTTGAATACATAGTATACCACTTTGAATCATCTATGACAATATATAACTACATACACAACTTTAGAAAACTTGAAAGCGTTAACGTCACAAGATAGAGTGATAGACTATAGGACGGAGCTCTTATCATTCTGCACTTTGATGTTGCTCGTGATTAGTGGATTTTGTGCAATTCCTCTCATGTATGTAGGCTACTCTGTTGTGTAGCTGAACCACGTAATTTGATGATTGATTTGATGCTTAATTGTATTTTGAGTTGATTGATTATTCGAATTGATCTAGTTGATCGAAACGGTTAATTGAAGTTGTAATTTTACACAATCTGAAACGATAAACGAGATTCCAGAGCAATTCCACGATGATTGCTGAAAACTAGCTAATACTCCTGCTAAACATGATACATATGACACAAGCTTCTATAAATACATTGGTAAAAGAGTTGGATCTCGACCTATGACTAATCGTATCGTTACAAACTTACAACATCATACATCCGTTCGATCAGTAAGAAATTAAATTAATGTAAATAACTTATGAACAATCAGTCAATTTGAAATTGTTAAATTCACTGTACGTACAGGACTGCTTATAAACTGTTTTTGTTTGTTCCTATATAGTATTTCGCATAAACGTAGGAAAATAATTGGTTCAGAAAAAAATTAGTCGATTGTTCAGATGGTTGTCAGATATGGAGGAATGTGTCATGTGATATGAGTTTTATATAAGAACTAGTAGTATGTCCTAATTAATTACTATTATCGTTGAGATTTGGATATTTTGCTTCACCACTTTGCATAATGTCCTACCATGATCGATCTGCTACACATGTTCGTCTCGTCCCTATTCTGTCATAACTAATTCGATAGATCACAATCGGTGTTTACTTATTAATATATATATTTGAACTTTCACGAGTTTTTATAATTAAAATAAATAATATATATGAAGAAAAAACAGCCCATAACAAACTAAGGAGCAAATTTTGCATTAGATTCAGCAGATTGATTAGGGGTATAAACATTTGTTGTCATTGTTTCACTTTTGAACATTACAAAACTTTCACCAATTTATGAACTCTCCGTCCACTAAGTACGCCGAACATTGTGGATGCTCCAAAAATGCTATTGTTTGAATGTGATACTACGTTAACAGGAATCTTGTGAAATTAGTATTCATGATTTGATGACATCAATGACTAAATTATTTTAAAATATAAATGATTAGAGAGATATTTATGTTTTGATGGTCTCCAAAGTCTCCAAGTCGATCTTAAGATAATTTGTATCCAGACAAAACAAATTTTAATCAGTTAGGTTAATCACATATCCTATGTGATGATATGACTAAAAGTCGAATGTAGAAAAATCGAATTCAAAGTGTCACAGATATAAGATGTCAAAATGGACTACCTGTTGATTAACTTTTAGAAAAGTCACTTCCAACCTCATTTTCCTTTTCCATACAAAATAATGGGCACACAATTAATATTAAGCAACAAATAATGGTGTTAATTTCATGTCAATTTTGCAAGTATTATGAACTTTGTTCTCAACCACATTTGGTTACTTGCTTAAGTGCAAGAATACAAGTTCAGTAAAAGTTTCTCTATAAGTGTGGCACTAATGAAGATTATGGTTGCAACTAAACTTAAAATGGGCATATGACATTACAAGTAAAAGAGATCCATTTCATATAAAGTGTCCATAATTAATGATTATGTAAGACTTAATTTAACCTTTCAAACTGAACTTTAATACAAATTAACAAATTCAGACGCGACTTTTGATCAAGCACAAGAAATCAAACGGTATACAAAGATAGAAAACTAGGGGTGGAGTAACATCCAAATATCCGTTTGGATGCTACTCGGAGATTTTGTATTTGTTATGGCATTTAAATGTCGAAGATCGAAATGCCTCTACAGTAACAACATTTTTCTCTACCTATATAACAAACCTATAATATCCTATCCAATTACAATTTTATACCAAACACAATTTTAACAATCCCACTACAATTCTGATCACTATTCAGGCATTTAAATTGGGGCATTTAAGTCGCATGCCAATCAGCCCCTAGATAAAATATATAGTAAACACGAAATAATGATATTTTACGTGTTTTCCCTCTCAATCAACTAGCTTATATATATGCATGAATTGCTACTAAATATTAATAAATTGAATCGTAATGTGGTACAGTGGAATAAAATTGTAGTAGAAAGGAGTGAGTACGTGTAGGGTTCGATCCCTGGTGGAGGTATAAGGTAAAGTGATTTTTTTAAAACAACAAATACTACTACTCCCTACACAATACCTATACCAACAACAACACCACTTTACTTCTAAACCACCTTATGTCCAGAGATCAAATACTACACCTCATCATTTCTACTCCAGCTCCATTCCACTGCATCACTTTATGACTCTCATGAGTAAATTGATATATATATATATATATATATATATA
>JAYMSP010002724.1:0-22776 GCA_036897095.1 Plantago elongata
TAGTGCAAATAAATTGTACTTCAGGTGCTGTATATTTGATCATTTAAATTACATGTACACTTTTCACAAAATCTTATAGGATACGATTTATATATAACTCATTAGACGTGATTTATATTATAAATAAAATCATTCAAAATATCAATCAATATGTTTGTTAGGCCATAACGTATGTTTTTTAGGGCGTTAGGCCATTTCCGACTTCAAATACTTTTACAAGTCCTTAAGCCCCAGGTGCATATCTAAATGACAATGCATAAGAATGATCATACATTTGAAATGGAAAATTTAACACTTTTGAAAGAAGCTAAACTATACATGATCTACACACCAGAAATGTTACATTTCACATGGAAAAGTAGGTCCCTTCCTTTCTCAATAACGTGTTTAATCTTAAATTTGGTAAGTATAATATAAAGAGTAAAATGTAGCGAAATAACGGTTACTGTAATTGATTAAGTTCTAATGTTGAAAATTATTCCGTCCGTCTCGAATAACTTCATACATTTATCATTTTCATCCATTCCACATAACGTTATTGAAAATGCGAAAGAAAAATATATGAAAATGAGTCGTAAATCACTATAATCGTAAAATTATCGTATAACCAAAAAAATTATATTATTACTAGATAAGAAGTTCGACAAATATAAATATTTCAAATAATAATGAAAGGGAAAATTATTTTTCACTTTTATATTTAATTTTCATAAAGTTATTATGAAAATGGTATATATCTAATTCTAACATGTGAAAGTAATAAAGGAAAAACATAATAAATTTGAAGGATATTAATGTGAAAGGAAATATAGAGTAGAGAGAACAAAGGAGTAAAAAAATTTAAAAGTAATGGGGAGCTAGAGTGTGATCCCGTGACCTTTTGTAAAAAGAACCTCTCAGGCCCATTTAATGACCATCGGACAACTCTAATAAATCATATGCAATTATAATAATTCTACAATGGATATATAATATAGATATACATATATAAGATGGGGCCCTTTTATTTTGGGGGCCCTGTGCGGTTGACTCAGCCCGCACATGATCTTAGTTGGCCATAGTGAAATGCATAGAATATGGAATATATAATTTGTATTGTGAATAATATTAGTTCGATAATCGATGTAACTATAATCGATCTAAATTAGTTATTTACTTTTACGCTTTAATCGATCAATTACTACGTACATCATTTACAATGAATTTTAGTTGTCATGCATTAACGTCGTTTGTTCTTTAAAGTGAAGATACAAAATGCATGGAAACTAAAGTTTCACGTGACGGTCTCATATAGTTGAATTATCAAATGCGAGTAGCTTGAAACCTAACTCGTAAACTGAAATTGCAACAATATTGTCATATTTTGATGAGCATAATCGAAAAATATATTTTTATAACATGGTTCTTTATTGCTAGTTAATAGAGTATGTGCTAATGAGCGAAGGGTCTTCTCAAAAAAGTCGCATCATTTGTTAAGTTGAATGATTAACTCATAATGTACAAATACGTACTATTTAACTTTTACTACTTTTAGTTACAAACTCGGGCCAAATCATAAATAGAATAATGAAAGTAAAGTCTACAAAAATTTATTTTATTTCGGTGAATACTTTTAATAAATAAAAGCTGATAAGATGATCGATAGTGATGATAATTATTTTAATTAAGCTTTCAACATTAATTTTCAATTCGACCATCTTATTAAATTTTTTATAATTGCAATCGATTATAAAAATCAATGGGTTTCCCAGGGTGGTGTGTACAATCTGCCCACCATTTTGCGTGTACTACGACCACACGCACGCTCAGAACGCAAACCGCGCATTCATAAACTCATCTGTCATACACAGCTCCGAAGGAAGTCAAGTCACTCTACAGCTCGCAACTTACAAATCTTACACAGTTCTTGAATCAGTGTATAATCTCAATTTCACTTCTTTTTTCATCTTCACTGCAAATGTTGGCCTTAAATGCCACCATATCTGTTGTATCCTCTTGCCTTTGAAGCCTTGAAGGCCTAGAAGCTAGTCTTTGTGCTCAACAGATTTGTTTTGCTATTTATGGGTACTTTTTGGTTTATCGAATTGGCTTTTCCTTTCTCCACCTACCCCCAATTATTCTCGATCATGTGTAATAATTAGAAAGATTGGATTTTTTTCCTTATCCTTCCATTTTTCTAATTTTGGAGACATGAGTTAGTTAAAAAAAACCTTTTTCTTGGTGGGTTTCATTTTTTTCGGTTTGTTGATTCGATATGCGTTTTTATCTTTATCCTGTAAAAAAAAAATCATATTTTATACAATCTGGACTTTGAATGATGTATCAAAATTGGACTTTTTGACCTGCTAATAGGATTGAGTAAGAAGGAAACAGATTGGGGCTAGGAAGGAATTGTTATTAGATACGGATGATGGCTACTGGTAGTAGCAGTAGTTCAACAGAGGGCCACCAAGAACAACTCGACAACATTGGTATTGACGAGTCTCATATAAATAAAAAATCCCCAGTTCACACTCCTGATACAGAGGGATCACCAGGAGACAAGGATATGCCACCAATAGCCGGTAACTCTATCCGGAGGTCATCGTCCAGGCCGCAGCTGGACCTCAGTGGAGCTGCAATACATGGAAATTTCGAGGAGAAAGACCCCACAATTCTCTTGCCTAATCAGTCTGATGATATTTCTCATTTGGCTTTGGATATTGGAGGTAAATGCATTTGCTGCTACTTTTCTAATGCTAGTTATGGATATGTATCTAGTGTATCTTGTGCTCTTGACATGTTATGATTGGAATTAGCCTCTTTATAGCTTGTGTTAATCGTTATTCAATGCTTTATCTGCTTTATTACATTTTTCGTTGCATTGGTGATGTAAATAAATAAGTTATGCACCGGAAAATCAGCTTACTATGTCATTATGAACTCTTGCTACATTTTACCTATTTGTTAATTTGTCTTGAAGTTTAGTGTCCACAATTTTTTTAGTTTTAGAGACGCCAAGTGCAACAGGTAAAACACAGAAGTTACAAAAGTTGAGGATTTTTTGTGCAGCAAATGAAGTGACTATCAAATCATGAACATTATCGGACTAAACTAAAAGGCTAGCAACAACACTATCTTGTTTCAATGTCATCGACCATATTGTTACAAGGGATAAAGCAGATACAATAGTTCTTTCACCCTCACCAATTCGTGGGGTATTAATAGTATGAAATGCTGTAGATGAGCTTTCGGTTGTTTTGCCTCTCAAAATTGAGATGATATCATCAACTACTTCCTCCTAATTTTCGGTTTCTTGTGATTAAGGCTTATAGGTTTCTCTTACAAATTCATTGTGTTCGCCCTATCACAGTTGCTTATTTAGTTCTGCTTAATCACGAATGAGTTCGTAATAGCATATTCAAAGAGTTGTTATATCCGCATTTCTGGTATATGGACTTACAGTTATTGATCACCCAGAAACTTTTTTTTTTTTTTTTTTTTTAACGCAGGATCACTCATCAAGCTGGTTTATTTCTCAAGACATGAGAATCAACCAGTTCATGACAGGAGGAAGAACATTCGTAAGGCAAGATTTGGCATCACCAATGGAAATAGATGGAGCTACCCAATTCTTGGTGGAAGGCTGCATTTTGTTAAGTTCGAGACGTCTAAGATAAATGAGTGCTTGGATTTCATCTACTCTAAGCAGCTTCATCGCGGGGGCACGTACTCTTGTTTCATCTAATAGTTTTTCTTTTCGTGGGCATCTATTTTAAATTAAATGTCATGGTTTACTGTGATGAACAGTTGAACACACTCAATGAGTTTGTCGTTATTAAGGTCTCATGTGGTAACTCCATTTTTGTCTCAGGAATGGATTCACGTCTTTGGGAATCTGAGGGTGCAAACACTGGGAACACAGTAATTAAGGTAGTTGGATGTATCCAAAGTTGCTCCGTATAACTTTCTTTTAGTTTAGAAAACTCTCTTCTATGTATCAATAGGATACATTTTCTGTGGTCTTGGGATACAGTTTCATACGGAGTATCTTGTCATATCAAAGCTTATCACTAAAGCAAGCAAACACGACAAAAGTGTCTTCTAACTGTGGATTTTTTGTGAAGGCTACAGGTGGTGGTGCGTACAAGTTTGCCGATCTCTTCAAGGAAAGGCTTGGGATTAGCATTGAGAAAGAAGATGAAATGAATTGTCTAGTGGCTGGTGCAAATTTTCTGCTCAAGGTGTCTTTTACATTCCTTTATGCTTTTCATTTTTTCCCTTCAAGACTATAGATATGCGGTATGCCTATATCAATCACCCTCTTTATATGTTTCTATATATGTATTCCTGAAAGTCTTGGGCTATTGGTTCTGCAGGCAATTCGACATGAAGCTTTTACACACATGGAGGGGCAGAAAGAATTTGTGCAGATCGACTCCAATGACTTGTTCCCATATCTTCTAGTCAATATAGGTTCTGGTGTCAGCATGATAAAGGTAATTTTTTTCATTGCAACTCCCCCACCCCCCCCCAAAAAATAAAAAAAATAAAAAAATAAAAAAGAAAAAAGAAAAAAGAAAAAAGAAGAAGAAGATATTCAGTCCAAAAATCTGTTGGTATGGCTACAGGTTGATGGAGATGGAGTCTTCCAGCGCGTCAGTGGAACAAATGTTGGAGGGGGCACATACTGGGGTCTGGGAAAATTGTTAACGAAGTGCAAAAGGTTTGGTGATCTGATCGTCGACGCTGTTCTATTCTTACACTTCCTTCTTTCTTTATCTTTACATCTATAACCCTAAAAATTATCTTTAACTTGTCTGTTGAAGTTTCGATGACTTATTGGAGCTGAGCCAACGAGGAGATAACAGAACTATAGACATGCTAGTAGGAGATATTTATGGAGGAATGGATTACAATAAGGTTGTCTTCTTAAAATACTTTTCCTTTATTTCCTCTGTGTTAGTTGCCTCTGACTTTCATGGCATTTCGTGGTAGCCAGTGTTTGTTGTTTTGGAAGGGCTATACAATTTGTGCTCATTGGTTGAATTTTGCTCAACACATATACAAGTTTTTGCTGTTGTATACTATAATTCGATGATACAGTGCATAAGAATGATAGGCTGCCTGATGTTACAACATTGTAGATTTTGAAAAAGCAATTCCCCGAAATTTATTTCTAGCAGAACCAAAAATAGCCTTCTGTAAACACAATCATACCCTTTCTATTTCTAATACTCACTCGGCTCTATGGAATACTCTATCACTTTGTGTTACTTCTGTGCTATGCCTTTTCTCGTAGGTATTTTATCATTTCAAGAATCTAGTTCAATTTTTCTCTTTTCATATTCTGACAAGTATAATTGCTTTGTAGATTGGGCTCTCGAGATCAACAATCGCTTCAAGTTTTGGCAAGGCAATATCTGAAGAGAAAGAGCTTCAGGACTACAGACCTGAAGACATATCTCTGTCCCTCTTACGAATGATTTCATATAACATTGGCCAGGCAAGTTCGTTTGTAATATGTCGTGGTCTCTTGCACACATTCTCATTGCGTATAGACAGATACATACGTTTTTTGATTCAAGTGCTTCTGGCTTTTATCAGATAGCGTACCTGAATGCATTACGATTTGGCCTAAAACGAATATTCTTTGGAGGATTTTTCATCAGGGGCCATGCTTACACAATGGACACCATCTCGTTTGCAGTCCATTTCTGGTAGTGAAACCATAGACTGTTCCTGGAGTTTTACATTGGCTCTCCTTATGTGGTTTTATAGGCTTTGACAACTCTTAGCATTCGTCCAATATGTAGTTAAAAACTTCTTGATTTTCTTTTTAGGTCAAAGGGAGATGCCCAAGCTATGTTTCTGCGTCATGAAGGCTTTCTAGGAGCATTAGGTGCCTTTATGAGCTACGAAACACATGGGTTGGATGATCTTATGGTACATCATCTTGTGGAGAGGTTCCCTATGGGTGCACCGTATATTGGAGGAAGTGTTCATGGTCCACCTCTTGGAGATCTCAACGAGAAGGTAAATATTCCAACCTCAGATCATAAGACGTGTGCCTCGTCACCCTTGTAATTCATTATGGTTTGATAGGTCTGTATTCAACTGCTCGTTTTGCTTCTATAAGCTACTGGTTTATTGGTGCACTTCCTGCCCTCTTTTTTCTTTCTTCGTATTTTGAAATTTCTATTTGTTTGCTTCTGATTTAAGAAAATTCAATTTGATAACTTAGATTTATGCCTTCTATGTTTATTATACTACTTGGTGGTTAATGTGTCTTAAATGAAGTGAGTGGAATTAGAACTTACTTTTGATGGGCCCATAAGTTGCATCCTATTGTACATTTGTCCTTAATAACTACTGGGTGTACACTCATACCTCAACAAATGTAACGTTGAGGGGCATAGAATAAGTTCTCTACTGCTTTTATGCTCTTAAAAGAGCATTGTCCCTAAAGTGAAAGATTCCTCATGAAGGCACATATAAGATATGTATCCCAGATTAAGCAGTGGCTTAACTTTGTTGATACAAACTTTCAAATAATATAGTAACTCCAGTTGTGCAGAAATTAAAACGGGGTGGTATGTTGTGTATTTGGTATTGATCCAGGCCTCTACTAGTTGTTCCGATTAGGTTGATTCATTTTGCTTGTTATTCTGCTACTTCTGGTGCTTCATGAAGTTCAATATTCTTTCTTGTTCTGTTTTTGGTTCCACATCAAAATATCTTATGCCAACAGAATTGTCAACATGGATGATGACAAGTATAATACATCCCTGGATTTGATTTTGGATTCTACCTGTACCATCCATCTGGGAAAAATACCATCGAGAAGCAAATGAGAAACCATATTCTTATTGAGATCTTATGTCCTGCTTTCTGCTGCTGTCACTATTAAAATGCTCATGTAATTATTCTTATAACATCTAATAATGATCTTGTGATTTTAGATATCGTGGATGGAGAAGTTTGTCCAAAAGGGAACAGAGATCACTGCTCCTGTTCCATTGGCTCCTGCAGGGACTACTGGGCTCGGTGGCTTTGAAGTTCCATCATCCAGAGGAGATACCTTACGTTCAGATGCCAGCAAATTGAATGTAGGTGTTCTCCATCTTGTTCCAAGTCTAGAGGTGTTCCCATTGTTAGAGGATCCAAAAACGTAAGCTACCATATTTTGTTGTGTTTACACCGCAGCTCCACCTGAATGTTTGGAATCATTTTACTTGTTTATTTCATCACCTTCAACTTATAGAAAACTGGACACCTTTCCTTTATCGTCCCGCTTTTTTTTTTTTAAATTATATGTTTGAATTTTATTTAATGTCAAATGTGTTATATCTGAAGCATGCCACCAAAATAGTGAAATTAATTAATCTTTATTATTTGCAGATATGAGCCGAACACTATAGACCTATCAGACCATGGTGAACTAGAGTAAGTAAACGGATCTCTCAAGATCTTGTGTTTTTCCTGCGAACAATCCAATACTGTGTATGCCATGGGTCACCATCTCAGATTTACTTATTTCTTAAACTTATATTGGTCTTCATTCTTATATAGGTACTGGTTCACTGTCCTATCAGGACATATGCCGGACCTTGTTGAAAAGGTAATGCAGATTCGAAAATCATGTTTCTGCTTCTCCTCCAGAACCATCTCCAATTGAGAACTTTACGTAAAAGTGACAAATAGGAATCTTGACTTCAATAATATTGGACTGTTTCTTAATGTGTATCAATAATGTGGAATGCCTATTGAACATGGGATCGTGATACAAATTCATTCTGTAGGCTGTGGCTAGTGAAGGTGGGACAGATGATGCTAAGAGAAGAGGTGATGCGTTTGCCCGTGCATTTTCTGCCCACCTGGCCAGGTGCGCGCCATTTAATACTGGTGTTTTAGAGTTTAGACACTAGAAAGTCCACTTCCTCCATGTACATGATTCAGATTTCAGAGTACTAAGACTTGCATACTGAAACACCGGCTCAGAATTGATAGTACTGTTATATTCACGTGATGTATGCTTGGCTTAGCTGTGGGCCATTGTCCAATCCTCTTTCATGGATCATTGACCAAGGATTCAACACAAAAGGGGAGTAGTCACTGTTTAACAAAAGCACAAAACAGCTTACCTGATAACCAACTCAGCTTCAGCTAGTGCCTACCACTCTGTGTCCTGCTCAAGGGTATAGTTTTATTCTAAAACAAAATTTACATGAACCCAGATATCTTGGAGTTTAACTTCATGCAATACAAGCAGCTGCAACCCTTGGGTGGCTACTCATAAAATTACCCCCTCCCCCTCAGAATTTCGTTTTTGTTATTCATGCCGTTTTTACTTGTTAGTCAAAAGGTCAATTTACTGCTCCAGTTTATCAGTTATTTGATTCAGTGGTGTATCCAACCTTGGAACACAAGACAGGCCAGTATTAGTAATTGGAGTGAATCTGTATAGCCATACACCAAGAAAGCAAAACTGTAGTAAGTACACAGAGAACTTAAGATAAGATTGGTTGGTTTTAATATAAATATTAAACACCATGCCTGTTGACATATCTAGTGGTTGTCCGGTTGCTCTTTTCATTGTATTACTGCCGGTATGTTTGCATGCACTTTTATTCAACTTTATTCAACATGCACTGGCATACTCCTGGTCTCTAGTCTCTGTTTTCTAAACAACTTTGCTTCTTGATAGATTGATGGAGGAACCGGCTGCATATGGCAAGCTGGGTCTGGCCAACCTCTTGGAATTAAGAGAGGAGTGCTTGAGGGAGTTTCACTTTATTGATGTCTACAGAAGCATAAAGCAGAGGTAAAATTGCTTTTGATGAAATAAACATATAGTTAAAGAATACTGCCTTGTTGCTCAATTCACTGTCTGCTTTGTATCTGTATGATTGTGTTATGGGTATATATATACCCATATGAAAGAGACTTCGTTAGCATATGAACTTTTGACCAATACTGCAATTTCACGTCTTAAGTTTACTATGGTCAAACTAATATGTTGCAGTATACTAAGAATTTTTAATCCTTCTTCCCCCTATTCTTAGACATATGAAAGAGACTTCGTTAGCATATGAACTTTTGGCCAATACTGCAATTTCACGTTTTAAGTTTACTATGGTCAAACTAATATGTTGCAGTATACTAAGAATTTTAATCCTTCTTTCCCCTATTCTTAGATCAATAACGTAGAATTACCATACTGTTTTTGTGCTTCTTATTGTTCAATAGGGAAAATGAGGCATCGCTGGCAGTTTTATCGGACCTGTTAGTGGAACTCGACTGCATGACTGAGGTACT
Organism: Plantago elongata; assembly: GCA_036897095.1. Lineage (NCBI taxonomy): Eukaryota > Viridiplantae > Streptophyta > Magnoliopsida > Lamiales > Plantaginaceae > Plantago > Plantago elongata. The sequence continues at coordinate 9,298 of JAYMSP010002724.1, forward strand.
TAAACTTGGAGAAGCTTGATTTCTTGTTCCTTGTTGATATTGTGATTACCTGATAGTGTTTATCACTGTCTTCTTTAAATGTATTTGGGGTCTCACTGACAGCATTTTCTTTTCTGCAGGAAGCAAGATTGCTTACTTTAATTGAAGGGGTTCTTGCTGCAAATATTTTTGATTGGGGATCCCGAGCTTGTGTTGATCTCTATCATCAAGGCACAATTATTGAAATATACAGAATGAGTCGCAACAAGATGCAACGGCCTTGGCGGGTGGGTGTTGCTAAATAAAGTATTTTATATGATATTTAATTGATTGCACAACCTATTAAATGAAAGTACCTAACATGAATTCAGGTGGATGATTTTGATGCCTTCAAAGAAAGAATGTTTGGTTCTTCTGAAAATACACCTCGCCAATATAAAAAAGCTTTACTATTTGTGGATAACTCGGGTGCTGATATCGTATTAGGAATGCTTCCGCTAGCAAGGGAACTTCTTCGGCGTGGAACTGAAGTAAGTTATGTTCCCACAAAGGATAGCGATATGCTCCCACACCATCTTCATGATTATCTCATTACTAATATCGCACCTCTGGATAAGAATCTGGACAAGAGAAACTGTTTAACTGTTATGCAACCTTGGAAAATCACACAGAAGATTTTGGGATGATATTTTAAAAAATCATGTTCACCTTCATGTGAGGTCTAGTTCTTGTTGTTTTGTGGTTTGAAGCTTTAAAAATTTGGAACTGGAAGTTGTGTCCATTTTCATATCTAGTACTTGTAATATAGTTCCACAAGCATGCATGTGGTATTATCACCTGTTTCTCTTCTTATTTTCACACTTGTGTAATCTGTATTGTTCAATATGCACCAACTTAACAAGGAAATGAGTGCAGGTTGTGCTGGTTGCCAATTCGCTCCCTGCCCTCAATGATATCACTGCCATGGAGTTACCAGAGATTGTTGCTGAGGCTGCTAAGGTTTCTATCTTTACTATGCACATATACTTGGTTGTAAAAGGGAAACTCACTTCGTTACTGCACGTGAATCCAGCATATTTGTTGTTACATCTGAATGAAAACACGCATTATCAGTCAATTTCATCTGAATTTTTTTTTCTCAAATTTACAAAATTATCAATCACCAAATCCTGAATTCACTCCATCAGTATTGGATCGCAAATCTCTTCTGCCATAGGCACTTAATACCACACGTCTAGTTTTGGATACTCTTGTCGCCAGTGTCAAATTAAAGGAATATGTAAACAAGACTAATGGTGACCACCTATACAGCATTGCGACATCCTCCGACGAGCAGCTGAAGCGGGGGGCTTACTCGTAGATGCAATGGCCCAAGATAGCCCCAGAAAAGCCTCAGCTTCAGTACCCCTTATGGTGGTCGAAAATGGGTGTGGTAGTCCTTGTATAGACCTTAGACAAGTTAGCTCCGAATTGGCTGCTGCTGCCAAGGATGCTGATCTGGTATAACCTTTTTCATCGATTTCTTTGGTCTCCTGTTCAAGAACATTTTACTATCTGTCTACCAGGCTGTTTAGCAATTTTCTTGTAAATAACACTACTCGTGCAGGTTATATTAGAAGGAATGGGACGATCGCTGCATACAAACTTCAATGCCAAGTTCAAATGTGATGCTCTGAAGGTAAGTTGATAATCACTGAAAAAGGTGGTTTTAAAGATGAGTTGTTGGCTGCAGACTGCAGTTGAACTGAGTATTTGTACACTTGATATGCAGCTTGCAATGGTGAAGAATCAGCGGTTGGCAGAGAAACTAATTAACGGAAAGTTATACGACTGTGTATGCCGATTTGAAGCAGCTACCTGATAACCAGAAGAGAAGACCCTGGTGTTAGTGATGCTTCTTGTTGTGTTATAATTACACTGCATACAGTGCAGTAGACTTCAGTGATTTAAGAGAGCAATAAGAGTCATGTATGGTGAAATGTAAAGAAGATGACAGAATTCAACGTGTAAAACTTAACCTGAGATAAAATTCAAAAGTTAATGTTAATGACAGACTCTGTAACTTCAGATTGGCAAGTAATCTCAGTTAACGCTTCGCATTTGAATTATCCATTTTGAGCAGCATTGCTACAGCCTTAGAGAAAATTTAATTGGTGACTGACCATGAAAATCCTTGCAGTGAAAAGAGAAAGAAGATGAATTAAGAATTCAAGTGTAATTTGTACATCATATAATTCCTCTCCCATATATCCCCGACTGTCTGACATCGTATCTTCGAGGACAGTATACATCAGAATTATACTTGACTCCAGGCTGAATGCATATAAATGTGCGCGTGCCCATGCCATACAGGGTTATGAAATATACGAGACGACTCTCTGCATATGAGAATGAACAATCTGATTTTCTACTCTCTGTGATAGCTGAGATATTGAAGAGGCAACTAGTCCTTAACTTCTTTTCATCCATGCTACCGAGGAGCAAATTTATTCATCTGGCTTGCAACCATTACATGTATCGTGTTATAAAAAACTACTCCGAATGGAAGCATCGAGGGCATTTGGTCTAGTGGTATGATTCTCGCTTTGGGTGCGAGAGGTCCCGAGTTCGATTCTCGGAATGCCCCTCATTTCATTTTCCATTTTGAAATTCTTCTCATTTTTTTGCAGTGATGGTTGACCCAGAGACTCACTCTTTTGTTCACTGAGTCCACACTGAAATCATGAATCAATCGAATAATCCAAGCTTTCAGTTAATTAAGGCACACTAAATATACATATAATTATGCATTGTAATTGTTTTATGATCGCACAACACTTTACCATGCACGTTTTCTTTCTGAAAATTCTTAATTTTTTAAGATAAAGAAGCTATGTTTTGAATAATTTATTATAAGAAAGTAGTAGTACTAGAAGGTGTCTGCTGAATCCCAAATCTCGCTAAGTGAGTGATCGATCATTCCACAAAGTTGATAACATAGAAGTATAGAACATGATCATTGATTTTTTTTTAGTTGATTGTAGGCATACCTTAAAAAGTTAAAACTTGATATATATGGATGGATATATAGAAACATGAGGAAGAAAATGCCAAAAAGATAAACAAAAAACCCACTAGCTAGCTAGCCTGACCTGGACAAGATCATAACCTAACAATGCCGATCTAATCCATGGATGTTGTAGACAACAAGCTCTTCTTATCTAGCCAACATTGACCAACCCTGAACCTTGATAAATTAACTAGACAGACATACACCAAATTAAAGAGCTAGTAGTAATAATTAACACACCATAGTATAAAGCTAACACTTACTTATACCACTGAACAATTCATTAAACTAATGGATTTGTAGCAGCAGAAGACGATCCATATCCGTTCATCAACCCGGTCCACGATCCAAGTCCACCAACATTATATCCAAATGCAGTCTGCTGCTGTTGTTGTTGTTGTTCGTCCTGCCATTGATCGATAGCGAGCTGAATCTTGGCATTTGGCTTCACATCTTGCACCAAACCATGATCATCAAGTTGATTGTAAAAATTACTAGCATGATGATTATCAAATGGCATCATCATCAATTGCCTCTCAGAACTTTCTAGAACATTATTATTTCCAGTATGATGATACTCAAGAGATTGCATCCCAAATGGAGACAGCATCCCATTGCTATTATTGTTGAGCTGCAATCCCATGAATGACGACCCACCAAAGTTGTTGTTACTTCCCATGAAATCATTGTAACAATTCCCACCTAAAAGAGCCTCATACTTGTTCTCCATCATCAGTCCAATTGGCAAGCTTTGGTTCTCAGCCCAATTGTGATGATGTTGGTGATGATGGGATGACAATGCTGGTGGAGACAAGACACCGTCGTTTTGGTGGTTACTGATGAGTGAGGAGGAAGTAGGGGACGAAGAATCGAGTTTGCCATTGTTCTTAGAGTTTGATGACGATGATTGCTTCTTATTGTTCTTGCGGCATCCTCCGCCAACAGGGATGTTGCGGAGGGTGCCACCTCTAGTCCAGTAGCGACGACACGTCTTGCAGAAGTACCTAGGCTGAGTAAGACTGTAGTTGTTGTAGTAGCAAAACTTGGTGTTGGTGGACTCACAACGAGGGCATTTCAACGGTTGCTCGTGTTGAGGACGTAGTCTACGCGGCTCGTGCATCATCATCATGGAGGATGGCGGCCTTGATGAGTTGGCCATGAGGATTGAGCCCTGATCCCCTGACGTCGTGATCGGAGACGAGTTGTTCATCAATTCGTCCTCCTCGGGAATTGAACCCTGTGTCACATTAATGTTATAGTTCAGTGTCGACTCATTTGTTTATTCTAAGAATTGAAATGTCATATGACACAATGATGCAGTAATGAAAGAGTTTCTACCTGGAACCAGTTGGAGGAGTCCATGCAAACTTGGAGAGAAGTAATGCCCATTGTTGAGAATTGAGATAGTAGTAGTACTGTCAAGCTTGGGAAAACTTAGGTAGTGAAAGACTTGGGAATTGAATTGTGATGAGTGAGGTGTGAGTTGTGAATAAGAAGGAAGAAAAAGTGTACTAGTGGGGACTCACTGCACTAGTCTCTTCATGTCATGCTGCTAAGGCCTTACATGAGGCTTATTAGATCTACTAATGCGCGGGATACCCCTCTATCTTTAAGGTCCACAAAACTCAATTCAAAATTTCACCTTTTATCTCATCATTAGTAGTAGTAGTAGTATTGTGTGTTCAATTCGACTAATAATTTGGCTTTCTTGTACTATAGTTTAAGATCAAAACATGTGATTAGTATGGTCTAGATGTAATAGGCACTAGATTATGTTTTAACTAGTCTGGAACCAAACTTTAATGTCACCGCTTAAAAGTTAAAACTTAATTGAAATAGCTAACTAGAGTATACACCAAAGTTTGAATTTTGCATCATTATTAAATAAAAGCATAATATGCCTCGCATATCTTCTAAGTATATCGTTAATTAGATTGAATAGATTGCAAAATTGTATAGCAATTGCCAACTCAATATCTTCTAGTGGAATTATATCTTGAAAATCCGATATAGATAAATCGATTTCACACGTTTCTATAAAAAACATTCACACCTGGTATATGATATAATGTATTCCGGACCGGACTTGTCTGGTTAATGATTCAAAATGTAGTTAAAGATTTAGAGGGGGCGAAAATGAGGCAAAGGCTAGAAAATGAGTGAGGTGACCAAAGGCTATATTGTAATGTGGGTATAAGAATTTTTGGGTCGGAGATAAAGCAAAGCAAAACACAATCCAAAGGAATTGAACTACTGCTACAAGGAACTAGGACCAAAACTATAAACCGAAAGCATAGCCCGTTTGTGGGGCCCGTTTGTCAGGAGCTGAGAGATTCTTGTGGGCCCACTCAGCCTCTCTTCACAAGCAAAGGATATATTCCATCGCCACGTGCCTGTCCACCTCAATATCATTTTATTGTCAAAACAATCATCACTATTTAATTAATTAATTAATTAATTAATCTTCTAAAAACTTTTGAGCTTATATAAGTTATTACATTTAGATTATTTCCACATCAACTAACAACTTTATTAATTCATTATCCATTATTGTATTTATCTTATCTGCTATACAACTAAAAAACTATGTTAAATCACTATTTCAATCATATAAAATTTAAAATTGTTTATCTATTTAAAACGATAATAGTATATTAAATAAAGTCTTATGCCAAACAACGTAGTATTGTTTAGTGATACTCATACTAATATAGATATAATCAATGCATTTTATATCAAATACTAATTGCTACGAATAAAACTTCAGATTCTATCAGTTCATCAGCGTGCATTTTCCGTCTATGTTCATATATTCTCAAAAACTATACTTCCATAAGGGCATAATTAAGTTAAGAGTATAATCAAGCATTTTCAGTGATTGATTTAAGTAAGTTCCTTTTGTGGGTTTCTTTTAATCCGATCCAAGAATACAAAACAAAGAAGGGTAAAGTTGATTTTATTTTTTCTTTCTCTTAAAACTCCCAAGGAAAGGAAATAAATCACGCTACCTTTCTTCTTGTGCAAGGTTGTTCTTTGTTCCTGAAGGCAGAGAAGAACACTGATTTGCACTAACTCCAAGATGTATGAAAACACTAATCCACTTTGTCAGTCTGAGTCTGACCCACACTACTATGGTTCATGGGTAACCAATTGTTTCTTGAACTCTGGTCCGGAGATTTATACGATATTCTTCACATCCAAGTTTAATCGGATTAACTAAGACTTTTACTCATATGATGCATTGTTATATAAATAAAGGCGCACATTTTTCAGTGCATGTTAGCTAAATTTCAATCTAGCTAGACGGCGGATTGAGTTTTATTTGGGGGCATCCAGACCGACCAATTCGGTTTCAGAACATTGGTCACTACTAAACGAGATTAGTTGATTGCATAAATTGATATAGCAAGTTAATTATGATTTACTTTTAGTTGTTCATTCGAGTGGGAAACCAACAACAGTCAGTATTCAGTAATGGGAAACCAACTACAATCAGTAATGGACTTGAGATGAGTTGAGATAGTGCAAATGGCCCAAAGGTTTTCTTTTTCCAGATAGTCCATGGGCCCCAACCAATCCAAGCCCAAAATATTATCTGACGGTGGACGAGTATTACACAATAGAGACAAACGCCTCTCGTCTTTTGCTTCCTCTCTAGATTAACCATGTAGTGTTGTTTTTCGAGCCAAATCGAGTTGAGTATTTTGATACTCGAACTTGAGCTCAAATTCAAACGAATCGAGCTTCGGCTCGACTTATTAAAGAAACGAGCAAAAAGACGAGCTTGAACTTGAACTCGAGTAGCATGTAACGAACTCGAACTCAAAAATATATGAGCTTTATTTTTAAAAATATTAAAAAATATATATATAAAATTATAATTTATTAAAATAATTATTCTTAACGAGCTTTATCGAGCTCAACTCGATAACAAAACGAGTATGAATTTGAGCTCGACTCGAAATAGCTTTTCGAGCCCAACCGAGCCCTCGGTAAGGCTCGGCTCGCATAACAGCACTAAGCAGGAGCAGCCGGATTCAGTAATGCCAGGCAGCTGGGGACACTAATGTATTGGAAGAATTCATCTAGTAGACCATGTAAGAGTTAGGGCGTGCAGCCAAAATCCAACATCTATAGCGACAAAAAATCTGGAGAATACACAGAACACAAACAAGATACAATTGAAAAGACATAAACTGTACAAAACAACAATGCCTATCAGCATACATGAAGATACAGCTAAATGGAAATCTGTTGAGTTACCTGTTACATCCAATGTGACATGCCAGATCTATTGAATTACTGAAAGAAGTCCAACTCTGTACTTTTTATCAAATTCAGTACCAAAGATCTCAATGTTGCGAATAGATCATAGTAAGAACCATTTTGAAGTACAAGAACACACCATAACTAGATACTTGCTTAGATTCAATGGGGGACTTAACGAATCAGGAAAATGTTAGAACGCTCTAATGAAACAAAGATCAAGTTAAAAGTTTAAACACTCCGCAAAGATCATTTGTAAAACCGGAAGATGATTAATTCAGTTAACTCTAGTATAATTTCACTTGACTAACCAACAATCTCAAGATCTTTTCGAAAGAGCACAGAAACAAACGTTAATTTCTTCATACCTCAGATGGCGCCTGCCATTGACCATAAATTCAATTGATATGCTGCCAATTCCACGAGCCTTGCTCTTTACCTAAAACAGTGGTAGACTGGAAACAAATTTGTAGACAGGGTTTACATAACATGGTTAATCCATCACTTTCAATGAAAAACTGTACTAAAATCACAGTTGGCAATCTTCTGCAACAGATGTTTTCAATCCTCTGACTATTTGTTTTCCAGTATAACATGTTACAGAATTACAAGGACTGCCTAATGGCAAGTGGATACATCATACATTTAGGCCATACACATGGTTATACAGTAGTGGAAATCAAACATAACTAATTAGTATCATCCATTGCTTGACCATTTACTAAATAATTATCCCTTCTTTTTGGTACACCAGTAGGTTCCACGTTCGAAGCTCTGTATTTCAGTTCCGGAGTTGCTCTAAACCGAGGGTCTACAGAAGCAGGTCTAGCATCTGTCTCCGAACCTGGCCTGTACGTATTTGCACCTCCACCAGAGTATCGTGGTGGAGACACGTACCTTCTTGGAGGACCTCTGAAGCCATTGCCTCCTCTTATATCCATAATTTCCGTACTTCTAGAAGATTCAGCAGAGGACTTGTCACCTGGGCCAGAACCAGCCCCCAATGGGGTTCCCTTCGTGATAGATTCAGAAGAAAATGGATCATCAGGTCCCCATGAGGTAAAAACCTCCTTCTTCTTAGCGAAGAAATGCCAAGCTCCAAAGAGAAAAAGAAGGAAAAACAAAACCGGACTGGTCCATAATATACTGTTGAACTCATTTTTGAACACTGGAAGGTTTGATTTATACATTGCCACATATCCATTCCCAAGACTAACAACAACAAGCTTCTCATGGTCACTGGCTAGCAATGGGATATCAAGTTTCTTTTCAACAGCTATATCAACCGTTTGCTGTATAAAAGACGCTATAATCTCATAAAGGCCAGCAGAGAAAAGGAACCTCAATCCACCAGACCTAACATACTGCTGAGTCGATACATTGTACACAAGAACCTTTTGCGTATCAGAAATCAGTAAATAGCCTTTAATAGACTCTATGGCCAAGGGTTTGTCCAAGTCCACACTCCTCTTTGATCTAACCCGACATTTGAAGTTCATGGCATCACCCAACAAAGATGTTTGAATTAAATGTCCATCAGATGTGAACCCATAAGCCTTTGACCTGTCCATGGCATCAAAAACATAATTATATACCAAGGAATCATCCAATCCTTCGCACTCAGTTTCCTTAAGCTTCATGGTCCTCAAATCCAAAGACCCAGCCCCAGTCTCCGTGAGAAACAAAAGCCTTTGCTTCAAGAATGCAATCGGCCGTCCCCTTGGAGTAGCTGTTCCATAAACAGTTCCATCCTCTCTAAACACAGTAATTTTCAGATTACCATCCGTCGCAAGTATGTATCTTTTTCTCCCCACATGGTGCACCTCCAATATACTGATCCGTGCTCCACCTCCATCTGGCATCACATACTTCCCAATCCTCCCTACATGGAGCGAAACCGTCTCTTCATTATTGACCTCCTCCCAAACACGGTTCATAACAATGACACCGTTCTCATGCCCCGTGACAACCAAGCTCTCATTCTTGTAAAACAACAAGAAAGACACCATTGATGAGATAGGAGACGACTCCTCCGACTCCAAAAACGTGTCATACTCTACGGAAATATCTCCACCCTTGGAAAGTAAATGCAACTTTCCCTGATCACCTCCAACCGCAAAATACTTGCTGACACCATCCAAATCCCGAAAAGGCAATATGTTGAGACAAGTAGGAGTGGTACTCAACATCACAGCTGATACAAACTGAAACCTCTCCGACCAAAAGGCGTTATACCTGGTAACCAATACTGGGTTCGTTTTCGCCTCCAACACATCCACCTTAACAGTACTACCACTACCACTACCCAATTCCTCATCTGGTTTAACTGTGCTAACAAGACCCCTCTTTTCATCAGGAACCGATGCTAAAGTTACAGTCTTTACCTTTTCAGGCACCTTATGGTAATGGGTTTCTAACCTAGAGACAAGCTGAGTAAGGTTCTTAACCAACTCTTGAAGATTTTCCAATTGGAGCTGCTGTTTGTTTAGTAAATCAACATCCTTACAATTACAATCATGACTACTACTCTCAACATAGACTTTATCATCCGGTTGTATTAGTAAGTTAGAATTATGCAGATCTGAAGCAAGAACAAGGCAAGAAAAACTAGGAAAAGATAACAGAAGTGAAAATAGGAAAGAAGGAAAACTGAAAACCATCAAAGACTTGCCTTTTCTGTGGGAACCGGCCATCCAAGGGATTCGGGCAGGATAATTTTGGGAGGTTGAGAGATGATGTGACAAGTGTAGATTGTTTAGAGTTTTGACAGTTGCTCAAATAAGAGAGATCTGAACAAGAGTGGATAGTGGAAGGGGTGTTGTGTAATTTGCTAGGAAGTTTTGGGGGGTTTAGTTGAAATGTGAAATTAGTTGGGGTTAAAGTGGAATAAAGATGAAATAGTTTGTCTTTAATTAAACAAGGCGGCTAAGGATTGTTAATACTCAAACTTGAGATTTGTACGACTAATGTTGGATTTCAATATTTTCATGAATAATTTCAAACCGGACTAATTTATGGATACCTCAAATCTTAAAATGGTGCTAACCAAACGTTAGACACTCAGAATTGATTGTTATGATTACGTTTTAAAGGGTGACTCAAATCCGAACTATTGGTTGGAGTTGAAACATCTTACCTAATGAGTTGCGCTTCGTTGTCATGTATATTGTGATTCTTAGTATAGTGTAAATTGATTCACTTGATAAATACATGATGATTTTTGGATATATATACGATACTTCATTCGTCCCACATAACTTTATACATTTATTATTTTTAACTATTTTATAGAAGTTCGCACGCACATATAGTTGATATTTCATTATCTACTTAGTGTTCGGGTCTTAATTTTATATAATAAAAATTCCAAAAAGCTTGATAACATTTTCATAGTGCGTGTAGTAGTATATAATCGACTTATTCAAATTGAAAATAATATATTTTCTCTTTATATAACTCAATATCACTTTTTATATGGTTGATTTAAAACCATAAAAACTAATTTCCCAACACAATACTAAAACCACAACCAATGACACCCCCTACCCTATATACCTAAGGTTCATATTTTTTAAACTGCCTATATTTTCCTCTTTTTGCCCTATTTACACATCAAGTATGAACATACAAAACAGAGTTGCCATAGTTTATCTATCTTCCTTTCTCGGCCGGCCGGAACCATAAATATTTAGCTTCGGAAATGTAACATTTGATCAAAATGGATGATGTGTTACTTGTCTAACTAGATATTGATGAATGTTGTTGAATATGCATTATTTCTTTATAATGATAAAAGGTGAATAAATATATTGTGGTAAAATAGAAAAAATAATGAATAAAGTAGGATAAATAGTGATTAGAGTAGAAGATGTATGTCTTATTTATGGAATGTAAAAAGAGACTAAAATGAAATACGGAAAGAAGACTTTGAGATGGTCGGAAAGTTAATGAAGTTTTGATAATTTATTGAAATTGGATTTGGAATTGAGCCAAGGCTGAATTCAAACAAAACCAGAGACCTAAACAAGCTGTTTTAACATCTGGTACATCTGTACATGAAACATAATGGAACAGACTATTAATCGAGACATATTATCTTGTCCCATTATCACAACTACTAGTACCAACAAGGCAACAAGTTACCGCATTTCTTGAACATGACATGTTGTCATTACAAACGCAACTGACCCATCCAAGCAAACACTTGTGGTTTTTTGGAGTTTATTTTTACCTAATCCGTCCGTCCCACTTCAAACTTAAAGATACCATCGAACCTCTAATTCGAACTTTAACTACAAGTTACTAATAAATTTTGTTCATAAGAATTTTCTCTTTAATAAAAAGGCATTTGTAACCTTTGTTAGTGTAACTTTTAGTGATTTTTTCATCGTTGCTGTAAGCATTAAACGGATCGAAATCTGACAATGTTCTAAACAAAATCTTAACCTTCAAATAAAGACTAGACTAGGGTAACAGAAGCTGCATATAATTTTATCTAAACTTAAAAAATTATGGGATTACAGGTTACAATATAGAGATATACTAGTACTATTATTACTCAACATCTAACTAATAAGCTAGCTAGTTTATAAGCTAAGTGGACAATTATCTCTACACTAGAGGTCCGCGATGACCACAAATAATATAGTAAAACTGACATAATTAGTCTGTTTCTTCTATTTCTAATCTTGATGAGACACATACTGATTGTATCATGAACTAACCTACAAGAAAGCACTCCTTCAAGTGTAGAACCATGCCAAAGCGCTACAGCGTACTGCTCCGTTTCTCTAACGAAGCACGTTATCTGTGTCTGTTTCTCTCTTTGGGAGGGTAATTGACCAAGATACTCTTACTTCATCTCGAAAATACAAATTTCTTGCTGCTTTGGACTTTTTATAGGAACAAATGGTCATGGACTAATCCAAAGATACTCTGTTCAAAACCCGAATGGTGATTTCGATCGACTTCCTCCTTCACCATATTGATCATTCCATTTCCTCAGCTCATTCATGCTACCGGCATCATATGCAACTGATGCTCCCACCTGTACATTGTTATCAAACTCGTGTGTCAAAAAAGCAATATGATAAACAGATAGGTATGGACAGATTGTAGTTTTAAACACTTTACCTTGGCTTTAGCCTTGATAAAATCATCCACATTGAGTGGCCTTAATGCCGGGCCCACATCAGATCCATCATTCTGCAAGATTTATTGTCACTAAGTTTACAGTGGATGTTTAGTCAAAACAACATAATCTAACTACACTTATAACCAGGCAGGATCTCTATCCTATTCTTACTCATAGATCAAGCACACCAGCATATAAACTGTTGGACTCGTACCAGTAAATGTAGCACCCAAACGAGAAAAATCAACCAACTCACTCGTGTTAGATATAATTTCCAGAACCCACATACTTTAAGGGAGTAAAGAAAATGAAAAGTTAAAAAAACATATGAACCATAATTCATCAGTAAGACATCACATATAACGTCATAGCTCATATGGATGAGGTCCATGTATACATTGACTAATTTCTTTTGGAACATGATCAAGCAAAAATTAGTAAGGTATAAAATCTCTAACCAAATAGGATAGTTGTAATGCCTACCGTGCTTTCCTTTTCTATTAATTCCTGGACAGGTCTGTATGCTGCAGCAATACATAGGTTCTGCAAACATGGAGATGAATGAAAAAAAGTATAAACCACATGTACCCATCTTTTTCTATCCAAGCTGATACAAGAATCGATATGAGCACCTTAAGATCGCTGCCTGAATAACCCTCTGTAGCGTTAGCTAGCTGTTCAAAAGAAAAATCAGACTCCAGATTCTCTCGATCAAGAATGATTTTGAGTATTTTTAGACGGTTCCCAGCATCTGGTAGGTCGACATAAATCCTAAGCAAGCAAACATAATTTGTCAGTATAACAGCACATACATCTACAGTCTCTTATTTACAAGTGGTGTTATGGTGAAAGTGATAAACTGTTGGTTAAACACATGGGGTAAGGGCAAAATGCATAATCAACCCGTATAATGTGTATATCTATGTTGCTCCTAGTTCAGCTGTTATATTCTCATTGCATAAAACCGTCCTATTTGACCCCCTACCAAAATCTTTCATGTCTAAAAATTTGGTCTGCCTACTCCAGGTTAATTCCACTGGAGGGAGGGGGG
>JAYMSP010002725.1:0-22764 GCA_036897095.1 Plantago elongata
ATGTAAGAGTAATGAATATAATCCATGTCTATTCATAGAATTAGAAGGGGTATATATACAAGTACAAGAAGCTATAATCTAAAGACTACTCTAATCAGGAGACTAATCTAACTAGAGTTCTATAATCTAAAGACTAATCTAATCAGGAAACTAATGTATATACAAGTCTATATAATTACATAGTCTAACATATACTTTTGGTGAACTGCTATGTCTTATTACAGCGTCTAAGAAGATTTATGGGTGAGGTAATTATGTTATCCTTGCTTGAACAGTTGTATGATTGGTGGTGTTATATATATATAACTATATATATAACAATAATTGTTTGTGATTTCTCTAGTATAAAGTTAATTATATCATGTATATGCACGCACTAGAATCATACATTCATAAGTTAGAGTTTAGAGAACATTGATTCACTTTAAGAAGAGGTTAAGTTTAAGATAATGTAATTTTTAAAGTTTAAAGAACAGTAAGGGCTCGTAAGGCACCATCCTAAGCATTTGTGGCATTTTAAGAGTATCGGCTAGAGTGTGATTAGTGCCTCTAGTCGTGTTTTAAGAGTTTTAAGAAGCCACCATGGACTGGGGTAGGACCTTGCGATGCCAAGTCAGCTCGCGATCATGTCATGTGGTTTTAAGACATTTTAAGAGAAAGTTTCAAATCAATTTATAAGTTTAAGTTAAAGAAAATTTTAAGAGAACAAGTTCAAAGGTTTAGAGTCAAGTCGTAGGATGCATTAAGCAAGACTAAAAGATGTAAAAGATATGAAGATAGAATTTTAAGTCATGGCAGGTGCATGGAATTTGCTCAGTCAAGTGGTCACGACTGACCCTTGCTAAAATTATATATTTTAGGTACTTGAAGCTGAGTTGATCGGAGGCGAGCGGAGCTGAAAATGTGATCACTATCCAAACATCGTTATTATTTTTAGTTTCATGGTTTTCCAAAGACTATTTATTGTTGCAAGAATTTAGCTATTTTAAGTTCTGCTGCATTACTTTACTAGTTCGTGAATTAGAATCAAGCATTCCATATCATGTTTAAGGACGCCAAGTCGCCAATCTATATTTTAAAATTTTACGAGTCTAAGTTCATCAAATTTTCAAGATCACGAACTAGCGTGAGTCATATATTTTATAGTTCGTCTTTTTAAAAATTAAGGCGCTACAATTATAATCTTATACTAATCTAATATCTTCATAACTTCAAATATCACATAACTTTAAAATAACTTGCACATAATAAATATCTAAAAATTATTACGTTTACACTTCCTTACATATTTTACCACTTGTTTTCTATATTTATTGTTTTACTTTACGTTATACCTAAAATTACACAACTTAATGTATGAAGTAATATGGAATGGAAGGAGTATAAACGTTTCATTTAATTTTAGTCTTTTTTTTTTCAATAACTAGAAATTTCACAATTTACTCAACATTTACGTTCACATGTATTTTTAAACCAGTATAATAACCGACTAGTGTGCTAACTTCACAATTTGTATAAATCTAAATCAATATTGTTCGTGGTTCAAATATCACGAGGAACACAACTATGTGCTATACGCAAGTGGGGTGGGGAGTACTAAAAACCTTTTTGTCGCCACATCAGAGAGTAAAATTACATATAAAGGTTATTTCGAGAATTTGATATATAAAAGAATTTAAAAAAAAATTCTTGGGAACCCTTGCCCGAGGTCTGCCCCTCGAAGACATTGCACCGACCCAAACCCGGATCATAGGAGGCTAGTACTATTCTATAAATAGAGGATGATCGATTGATCGTGTTCGTAGAAATTTTTTCTTTCTTAAAACAACAAAAATCGCAAAAACGGAAGGATTTGAGGATTATAGAAACAATTTGCAGTTGTAGTTCCACGCGTACTGGAGATCAAAATCTTTTGGGGCAAAAAAATCCAGAAAACCTGCAAAACACTCGATTCGACAATTTTTAACAAACATCGCCTTCTTTGTCTCTTCTACTTCCAAGATTCCACGCCACTCCATCTCACCTGGTAACATTTTTTCTGCATCTGTTTTCTTATTGCTAGTCAATGTCTAGCTCTCTGATTTATTTCTTGTAAAATTGTATTTTTATGGTTTAGGTTTCAAAATACGAAATTCGCAATGACATGAACTGTTGTTGATCTCAGAAAAGGTTCTCCTTTTTCACCCTTGGATTGGGCAGATATGTTGAAAACGAAATAGAAAGATTGACTAGGGAAATCTTTTGAGCTGATGAAAACGGAAGCGTGGAAGTGGGTTGTAGGATTGATCTACATTCTTGCAGTTGCTACTATATGGATTGCTGCTAGTTTTGTCGTGCAATCTGTCGTAGACGAGGGCGTTCCGCCATTTATTGTCACATACATTTGCAATTCATTGTTTGTACTGTATATACCTTTAGTTGAAATCGGGCGGTATTTGGGAGATAAGTATGGGAGCTTGTTGTTCTGGCAGAGTCCTGAGGGCGATGATTCGAAAGTGTTGAAAGTTTCTGAGCAGACAGTTCTTCTCAAGGACAGTCAGGATCAGGATCAAGCTAAAAGATTGAATCTTGATGTTGTTTCAATGGGGGATGACGTTGAAAAGCAGGAAGAAGATGTTATCTTGGGGGAAAATGTGATTGCTCAGGATGCTTTGGGATTGGATAAGAAAGGGCGTTGGACACGTACTAGAATTGCGAAAGTTAGTCTGCTGATATGTCCAATTTGGTTTCTGGCACAGCTTTCGTTTAATCTTTCTCTCAAGTATACTACTGTTACAGTAAGGATTTTGTACTGATTTATTTCATATCTACCTTTATGTCCCAGCATGTATATGAGGTTTGTGTCGTTAACTTTGTTTCTATCCTGTCTGCAGTCCAATACCATCCTGAGCAGTGCCTCAAGTCTGTTTACCTTTTTAGTTGCTCTTGCATTCTTGGGGGAGAAATTTACTTGGCTCAAGCTTTTTAGCGTTCTGCTTTGCATGGCCGGGACAGGTATTGTCAGCTGGGGCGACAGGGGAGAGTCAAGTAGTTTTGCTTCGAATCCTGTTCTTGGAGATATTCTGGCTCTTCTTTCATCAGCATTTTATGCAGTTTATATTACTCTCATTCGACAAAAGTTACCTGATGAAGACGACACATCTAAAGGCCATGCCAGTATGGCACAATTTCTCGGCTTCTTGGGTTTTTTCAACCTGCTGATATTTCTTCCTGTTGCCCTCATACTATATTTTGCGAGGCTTGAGAATCTTAGTTCGCTTACCTGGAAACATATTGGCCTTATTGTTGGCAAAGGTATGCATAGTTTTATTACTTTACTATACACACACATGTCTTACTAGAACAGGACCTTCTTAACTCCTTTGTCTTTCATCCCGTGCTGATTGCTCATATGCTGTTGAGTGTTGAAATATCTGTCAGTTTAAATTTCTTAGTTCTTATTTGGTTATGTGTGTTCTCTTTAGTCATATGAGTTTTATGATATTTATCATCTTTTGGCATCTAGGGAACTGGAGCATCTTCTTTGTGGTTTTGACTAACTATATAGATGTATCACTTGTGATGTTCTGTTTCTTTATATACATGATGCGAAAGTAGAACAATTATGTAAGAAGCCTATCCGTGCTTATTTCTTTTAGTTGAAGAGCTTTTGTTGTCATCTCCTATTAATCCATCTGATAACTCCTCGGGAGTATCTTCATTGAAACAGAATAATTTGGAAAGAATATTTTAAGGGGTTACACTCTGTATTCCTGCCTACTTCAACTATTAAATTGGCATCTTATGCAAATGAACAAAGTAGTTTATCATGATTATCTGGGAGTCGAATCCTTGTAATCCATGAACCTCTAGGCGTGTTTGTTCTCAAGAGAATTATCACATAATCATTGGTAGATTCATTCGGCTTTATGGATTCCAGGCGCTCGCTATATAATGAACTTTTTTTTTTGTTGGGATTTGGGAACAAAACTAACTGGTATGTAGTATGTACTATAACAATCGTAAAAACATGTTGTTGTTCCATGCTGATACAGGGCCATTGTTGATCTTCCTAAATTACAATGGTTTGGTTGAAATAGCAATTCCGATTCAATTTCTCAGATGTTGGTAATTGTTGTTTCAATGACTGAACCCAGTGTTAGATTAGAACTTTAAACACAGCCATAATTAGACTTGGCCATAGATGTTTATTTCGGTGAGCATACATGCTGTACATAATTTACATGTTGAGCAACATTTCCTTTATCTAATCTGCCAGTCATTTGATAATGCATTGTCTGCAAATTGTTCTCCATTTTTTGTTTGAGCTTGTTATTGGTTGTAAGTTGTTCTATTTAAAATTTATTGTCAGAAGAGTAATTTTCCTGAAAAGTTTTCTTTTCTGCAAATGTCTAGATGGGCTTTAAGTTTCTTATCACATTGTGTTGGAAGTATGAATGCATTCTATCCTACATAACTTGGACAATAATCCTATACTCCATATAAATAGGCAAACCTGATGAGTTTTAGCCAGGACATTGAAGGGAATGTGGACCTAAACTTAGCATGGTTGTTCCGTAGTGACCTAAACATAAACTAACCCTTGAGTATTTACGTTACCACGTCTTGAGCTTGGTGCTACTAGCCCATTATATTGATTAGTGCACAAATGTTTTGAAGCAAAACAAACATTTTGTTCTTCTCCAATTTACCGTCTTTTAGTAGCACCTGGAAATTGGAATCCGACTGAATGCATAGTTTTGTCTCCCACTTGATTTTTTGTTTGTTATACATATTATTAGTGTTATAATACTGTGAGACTATGATTTTGACATCTGAATGTCCAACGTTAACATCTAGGTTTGCTGGATAACGTGCTGAGTGATTATCTATGGGCCAAGGCTGTGCTCCTCACAACCACCACGGTAGCAACTGCAGGCCTTTCGATACAGGTACCACTGGCAGCTATCGTGGACTTACTGAGGGGACATAATCTCCCTGTTACGAACTATGTTGGTGCTGCTGCTGTAATGGTTGGTTTTGCGGGAATGAACATCGCCCCAGATGCTCTTTCAGGAACTAAAGAAGTCGATCATGAATTGGAACGTGGAAATGCTAATTCGAGTGGTCATGAAGATCTTTGAGTCCATAATGTATATTTTCACGCCTTCTTTTTGGTAAATAGAAATATATAATACTACTGTTCATTTATTATATACTTTAAACTTCAAATCAAAATGCACGCCGTAAATATATGTAAATACCTATATGTGTTAAGTTTTATTCTCTTCTGAATTAGTTAATCTGAATTGAACTGAACTGAATGATATTATAAAATTTAGTTAAGAAAAATTAAACATGAAATTAAATTGAATGAATTTTTAAATGTGGAGAATATAGTTTTAGTTTTAGTGTAGTACTACCTCTAATAAATATGGTCTAACGGTGAAAATTGTCCAATGTTTTATGAGTACGTAATGGCTAAGGTATAGAAAAAAATAGCACCAAAGCATTTGAAATTTATTAAAATTTGTTCAATTAGCAATGGAAAAAAAGAACTTTAAGCTTTCGAATACTTGAAGAGTTTGAAGTCACGCCAAAATTCCTACGAGTAGTCATTTTGGTCTTTAATAGTTTTGTCATTGATGCAAGGTGACCCATAACTTATCACTAATCTCACCTTCTATATAAAAGCTATATAATCATAAATTATCTCAAAAAAAAGAAAGAAATGACAAATCATCCCACTTTATGATCATTGACATTCACTAAATGGATCAATTATAGTTAAACTATCTCAATTTGATTAAATTGTAAATTTGTAATTATGTAAGGTGAAATTATAATATAAGTTCACTAATAAAAACACTTCCAAAAGATATAGGTTGGAAAGAGCTTGCTTCTATATAAATACTTTATCATCCAAGTTATAGGCTCGATCAATATGTTAATTTAATAATTTTTTAAATAAATTTATTACGTAAATGTGTAACTCATAATTTACAATCTATATCTAATACATATATACAATCAACACGTAAAAAAATACACAACGATTCAATTAATTTTGCTAAATCGAAACATACACGACATTGTTTTGAACACACGATCCCATGAAGAATGTGCGTGGAAGCACGTGTGAAACGACAAACCCCATAAGCTTAACACTAGCAAACTGCAAGCATTGCTAATTACCAGAATATACTCATCGGAAATAAAATTAACCACATACTGAATATATACAGAACCTGAAGATTATTTATGTTCGTACGTGGAAACAAATTAATTGCTAATGTTACAAGAATATATGAAAAGCGAATGATATCCGATTCTGAACTACAATATAAATTCAAGGCTCCTAGGCCAGTAGAATTCACAGAAAACTCAACTAATAATACTTTAATTTATTTGATTTCTTCTTAAATTTCATTCCGAGTGAAATGGTGATTATTCGAGGAGAGAATGGTGGTTACTCGGAGATGACTGTAAAACAATACGTTCTCGGAGATTATGATGCAGTGTATAATAGCCAGTTAGAGGCAGATGATGATGACGACGACGATGATGGTCCGACTGTGGCACCGGCAGCCTAATGATATATCATTGCAAGCGGATATCATGTTAAAAGCAGATACACATTGGCTAATTTAATTTCAGTCATATATAGTGATGAGTCTGAGTCTATTTTAATTGTCTAGCACTGGTATGTTATCTGAGCTTAAATTTTTAATTTACTGCATCAATAAATTAATTACGTACATGTCCTCTTCAACTTAATGCAAACTATACAAGTACATAACATGGCCATTTTGAAGAATAATTTTTCAGCTCTTGATCATGACATGCTCATAAGCAGTGTAGTGTTTTCCTTTTTTAAAGGACAAAAAGGAAATATTACTAGAACGGAATAAATTTTACACGAATACAAAAATGCTTACTGGTTCACACAATAAGGAATTCTTAACAGACAACACTAGTATAGTGACAAACTATGGAAGTTTGGTAGAGTTTTTGCCAAGGTAACGTTATTTTTGATAAAAGAACGGGAAAGAAGTTACAATATAATCATATGCCGTTGAATTGTTGATCTAACGTTCTATATTGATTCGTCAAAATGAAGATCGTCCATTTACCTTTTGACGAAAAGGCCTTCACCCATTCGTCAAAAGAATATTTAAATATAAAAAATAAAAATATTAAGTAAAATACCAAATTTATCCTTAAAATAAAAAAAATAAAAGATATAATTTATTATATTTCGAATTTTATTATTATTTATTTATTTTATTTATTATTATTATTATTATTATTATTATTATTATTATTATTATTATTATTATTATTATTATTGCTATAAGAATCAATTTTCTTTTACACTACAACCTTTTGGCTCACTTTGATTTTATTCCAGGACTTTTTTTTTTTTGGGAGTCTAAACTAAAACCTTTGCAAATATTTTGACCTAACACGCCGGTTAGATGGCGTTAACTCTCCGTTAATTTATTTTTTTCAAATTACACAAAAACCTTTGTAGAAATTTACATTCGTTACCGAAACATTTTCATAAACTTGCACTCGCTACCTGAACCTTTTCCTAGAATGAAAGTTTACACAAAATATGATCATTGTTATATATTTAATTGCAATTTTGATTTTAAACGGGTTAAAGGTCAAGGATGAGTCATGATTAATCTCGCTCCCCCCTATTTGTGTATATCGCATTTTCTTTCAGGCTTAGTGCATGCATGGTGGATATATAATTTTTTTTTTCAATTCTTAACAAATCTTATAGATTGATGATTTGTAATTTGATTCTCATTTAAAATCTCCGATAACATAATATTTGACACCATTATTTGTGACATGGTATCTTTTTTGTTGGTTATTGTACGTTACTTTGAACTTGAAGCACAAATATGTTTTAGAGACTATATTATTTGTCAAAATTACTTTTTTATTTTTTAGTAACAAAATGATAGAAAATGTGTCTGGAATTTAATTTGAACTTACTAGCTACATATTTAACGAGTCCATTTATGATAAACATGATCAGCGGATGTTACTATACATACTGACTTACATAGGTGTAACACATATAAACAAGGTAAATGTTTAATTGAAAGGAAAAAACAAACTCATTATTACTTGAAAAATAACAATTTGAAATATCATGAAAACCAAACGAATATTATGAACTTTTTCATTCTAAAAAAAAATCAACATCAAGTGCAATTTTTTGTAAAGGTTTCGGTAATGAGTGTAAATTTCTACAAAGGTTTTGTAATTTAAAAATAAAATAAACGGAGATTAACACCGTCTAATTTTTATATTAGGTAAAATTTTTAACAAAGATTTTAGTGTAGACTTCAAAAAGAATTTCGGTATAAAATTAAAGTGAGTAAAAAGGATACAGTGTAAAATAAAATTTTCCAACACTTCTAAAAATACTATTATACTCGCCAGTGAGTGTATATTTACATTTTAAGTTAATTTAGTTATGTTTTAACTATATGATTCAATGCATCTCCGTGACAGTGAGATGATAAAGACAAAAGTAAATAACACTCCGATAAAACAGAACCTTAATTTTAAACCAAACAATCCTAACACTTGGTAAAACGGAACCTTCATTCTATACCAAATTTGTACACAAACCTTAAAACAGCCAATCAAACTGAGTGAATCTCATGTTTGAGAAGTTGGAAATTTTTCGTAAAGCTTGAGTACCAATTCGCAGTTGGGTGTAGTAAAAACACCTTGCCAATGAAATGTACATACAACAAACAATAAAATGGGAACGGAAACACATTTGTGCTTCACGGCAATAATTTGACATTAGTGACCATAATGTTGTACCTCATAACACAAATGAACTATCCACTAACAAACTCAATAGCCTTTCCCATATGGAAATAGTTATTGAAAAAGACAAATGAAAAGCAGAAAAGTATATTCTCCGTCTAGCTCTGTGCTGCACTCATATGTCCGTATCTCTGCATCACTCTCTTAGTTGCTAATGCTGCAGCCTCACTAGCACGTAGGGTTCCGCTTGCCATTATGGAGGCAAACTCCATGCTAATTTCTTCTTGGACTTTGTTTCTAGCATCCCCAAGAGGATCCTTCATCACATTACTGACAGATGGTTTTTTCTCATCTTTGCTGGGTGAGGATACATCTCTACCTTGGCTCGTAGATTCTGGTTTTGACTTTCCCTCAGCGTCTCCATCCTTCTTAGGTGTTCGAGCAGAGCCAGCACCTGCAGAGTTGCTGGCTGTCTGTACAGACTGATTAACAGCAGCAGGAGCAAACCGGGGTGCCTGTGGCACTGCATTTGATCGCAACGTTGTCTCTAGTTGCTGAATCATAGGCACTGCAACCAAACAATGAATAGTAGTTTCAGTAACACTAACATCAAAAATTATGGAAGAAGACAATGACATGTTTCCATACATATACATTAGTTTTAACAATCTAATTTTCAGGTATTAAGTGATCCCAATGTATTTGCCAAACATACATTAACAACAAGCTTGCCCAGAAAAAAAATAGGCAAGACAAAATTGCCGACAGACTAAAACCATGCATAATAAATATGTCGAAAGAAATGACTTACACATAAGAGCACCCATGGGACTGCTCATAACCTCATTTGGAAGATTCAAAATGTATTCAGGTACCGTTCCGCCAACCAAAAATTGGGCAACTTCATTACTAAAATTGTTGCAGTTATGAGTCAGCAAGCTGTATGTTTCAGCTGTGTAACGGGGACCGATTTCTTCTAAGTACATTTCAAAGACATCCTTAGGCACATGAGTAACACCAAGATCCACAACTCGGAGTGGAGTACCATACGGAGTCGCTCCAACTCGTTCGCATTGGATGCCACCTCCAAAATAATATTCATTGCCGTAAACCACCACTCCAGTATGCCTACAATATCAGACGAGACTAATGTAAAATACACAACTTAAACAGTCAACAGGACAAACCCCAGAATGCTATATAGAGTCGGAGATAACTTGAGTGAATATTTAAGTGCAGATACTAGGACACAGCAAACAATCACTTTGTTTTTCATACATCACTCATGCAGAATTATGCGGGCAAGAATATCCGGGTAAACAAAAAGTAACCTATTTTATCATCGTATTCAAGACTAACATCAGTAGATAGATAAAGTTAATCCACAAAACAAGCAAGATTTAGATTCATGGCTCCTGAAGATAAGTTATACTTGAATTTAAAAAGGGCAAATTCCAATGACAATAAAGCATGAATAAGAAGTAACTGCGCTTTCTAGTTCTCGGCAAACCTCTTTGCTTGGGATATTCAGGGGAAGGAAATAATATTAGCATTTCAACACTCAAGAGCACAAACTTATCGCTTAAGTCTTTAATAAATAATTTGTACCTTATTTATTAAACAAAAGTAGGTTTTAAGTACGTGTATAAATATATCTTACTATAAAAGGAAGGGGTATATTACAACTATAAACACGCAATTATTTATAGTACATAAGAAAGGGCACCTTCTCTTGTTAAGGGGGCAATAGAATCTGTAATAAGTATAAAGCAGATCCCATGATTAAGTTCTAATTAATTCCTAACAATAAAGTACGTAGGGCATCCTTATCTAAGAAGAACATATTACTTTATATAATAAGAAATAAGACTTAACCCCAGTATGCTTGAACTCTTTACTAAAGTATATTAGGCCACAAGAGAGCAGCCCTTTTACTAGTATATGTATAAAGAGGGGCTTAATATTTTATCCAGGGAAAACTCATTGATGCATCTAAAGCTACCTTCAGTTTTAGGATGATGCAAGTATTTACAGGCATAACAACCCTGTAACTTTGAAGATCAAAGTACAGAAGAATAGTTTGTACACTACCCCCAGAATCCTTGCTCAAATTACCAGTGTGTTTACCATATCAACCATGCTACAAAGTGCACAACATGGGATACATTTATGAAAATGCACGTAAACATTCACACTTCAACATATAGAAACATATGTATAGAAAAAGTATAACCAGACACAATGTAGTACAGTTTTTACCATATGCCTTCGATAGCCTTCCCCAACAATGTAGTGGATAACTGTCTTGCCATGCCTTGGCTTAAATCATAAACATTCAAGGTAACCTTGTGTCCTTCCTGCAATATCAGATGTTTGTCAGTTCTCATTTATAACCTGCTCCACAAATGAAATCATCAGATATACAAGCCTATATGCATAGTACATACCTCAGCCATCTCTGGAAGTCAAATTAGTAACTGTCTCAAATTAGAACACAAAAAGCTACACGGCCTGCAACAGGGAAATCAGAGTGTCAAAACAATCAAGGTTACAGCATGAACAAACTTCAGAGAAAATAATATTCTGCTGGACAATTTAACTGCAGCTACTAAATTCCAAAAAGAGATTTTAATAACTTGCTTGCAGTCTAAAAAGGAACTAGCAACTTGTTTGTTCAGAAAAGCTGCAACTCACAAAAACAAAGCCAGGACTAGATAAATGATACACCTGATGAACAAATTTCCCCACACATTCATAGAACCCGAAATTATAAAGTTTTAGGTTGATTTACTGTCATAAGTATTACTTTATTCATCCCGGGAATATCTACACACATTGACTTTTCAAAACCCAACTCTTCCAATTAGATTATATAATGAAACTAAAATTAATTCGTAGCCAAAGTTGTAAAAGTTTGATCACAAAAAATCAAACTGAGAAGGTATTCCAATGACGGAAGAAGTAGTATATTTGTACCTGATAGACTATAGAGTCACTAGGCAAGTATACAATCAGTATGTACTGTGGGTTCCTGTTTTGGTATCAATTCATACCAAGGTCCTTGATACACACAACCACACTACAAGAAATAAAAGAAATGAACTCCCCAATTCAATTTATTCCAATGAACACATTCTCACAACTCTTTCTCTAAACATTAAGAATAAAATGTGAATCCGGGGAATTCGATGAGCGTTGTTCATTGTTCTACTTCCCTAATGTTCAAAAGAAAGAAAGTAATTTTCCAAAGAATTTGACAGACACAACTCCAAACTACTCCCATCTAAACAAGCACAAAACAATAAATTCCAGTGTAGAGGAAGCTTCTATCACAGTTGACAAACCCTTAGAGCAATACCGTTTAAACAATCAAATCAGCCAATTTCCCTAAAAACGAGGTGAATTATCCTAAAAACACCCAGCATTCAACACCTATTATACCAAATAACGCAAGATCAATAGTAATTCATATTCTCTAGAATATTCCTAAAACACAAAACTACTCCGCCAAATAATAGAAATACAAAAAAAAAAAAAAAAAAAATTTGAAAATTTTGGAAAAAAGTTTTGCGTTGAAAAGCAGAAGAAAGGAAAATCGGATCGAGAAGGCAAAAATGTAGCGTACCTGAAAGAGGAAGAGAATCAGATGAGATGCGTGAAAATTGAGGAATAAATAAAATAGATTGAACAGATACGTTTATGTGTGTGGTTTTATTCGGTGGTGTTGAATTGAAATAGAGGAGTTCTTGGAGGGTGGTATTTATAATGGGATGGTGTTCACGAAGATTCCACGATCTAAATATTTCTCCTCCTCCTTCAAGTATTCAACCTTCTAGAATCTGCCACCCTATTAACGACTGACACGTCGTTCGAATTCGTCTATTTATTATAACAGCTACTTTGGCGTTCGGAGCCGTTATTATAGTTCATTGCACACGTTTTTTTTCCTTCCAGAATGAACTGGTGTACTCGTGCTTTGTCTTGTAATTTTCGAAAAACGCTTACATTTTGTTGAGCTTCTTATAATTTGGGATTAAATGCAAACTACCCTTAAGTTATTATAGATGTGCATAAAATCTCCTTAAATTAACAAATTAATATTAAACCCCTTTAAATTATTAAAAAAAGTTGTGAAACTTTCCAAGTTATTAAATTCCTCTGAGTTATAAAAGAAGTACACGAAATTCCTTGAGTTATTGAAAAAAGTGCACGAAACCTCTTGAGTTATTAAAACATGTGCGTTAAACCTCCTCAACCTTTTTTTTTTCCGGCTTGCTCGTATTATGTGCGACAATTATGTTCTTTTAGTTTTTATCAAATTATATTTTGACTTAATTTTTCCCCATTTACATGATTAATAATAGATTGGTATATGTTGTCTGTATGTAGTGTCAATTTTAATTAATGTTATTTATGATTGTTATTATATTTTAATAGTTTAAATTTAAGTCATTTTAATTTTTTTTTTAAATTTGATATCGAGTCAAACTGCACACCATACGAATTCATTATATATATTTAGTATTTAGGTAAAAGGATATTGCAATGACTTTATAAGAATTCCAAGAGATTTTGTACATGTTTTTAATAATTATGATAGGTTTATCTACTTTTTGCATTAATTTAGTGTAAGATAGTAAAAATAAAAACTTATAGTCGCACCTAATGAGATTGTACCTCACACTTTAGGAAATTAATGATGGGGGTTTCGTGCACATTTTTCAATAACTTAAGGAAGTTTGGTACTACTTCGTTAACTCAGGGGGTTTTGCGCACATTATTATTAACTGAGGGGGTGTTATGCATTTAACTCTTATAATTTAGGAATATAATTGATTATTTCTACTCCCATCATCCTAATTTAATTTATAACTCATTTTTATTCCAATCTCTCTCAAAATTTCATTTTTTTTCTTTCTTATATAATAAATATAACTTTATCTTTTACTATATTTCTAAATTTGTTTACCACATCTTCTATTCTGTTTAATTTTTTCTTAAATTTATACTGGAACGAAAGTTGAATAAGAGACAAGAGAGTATTATTTAAGGATGAATTACATTGGGATTCTTAATAAATTCGTAATAACATTGTAGTTCATGTCATTTCAATATTAACATATAAGTTCAATAACTTATTTTTTATAGACAAAATTGCTATGTGGATCATGTGCACATTGACTATTTTAAATTTATCGCATACATTAAATTAACATGTTATTTGCGGAGGCATTAGAATCAACAATACCTGGTTTATACCTATTTTAACGCCTCTCTCTCTCTCTCTCTCTCTCTCTCTCAATCTTAATCAATTGCAAAACGACTTGTAGGTGTTTAGGGAGTTATAAGGTGATGCAGTGGAATAGGGCTGGAGCGGGAAGGAGAAAGTGATGGTTTGATATCTGGTGGAGATATAATGTGGTTTATGAGTAAAGTTGTGGTTGGTATATAGGACTTAGATGCATGGTTCGATCCTTGGTAGAGATATAAGTTGGTTGAGGAGTAAAGTTGTGGTTGGTATAGAACTTAAAATAGTGCAGAGAGTAATTGTAATTTTTACCGTTTCAGGATAATAAATTTAGATGTTTATAAACTCGCTTTATAACCACAAAGAACATATTGATAAAGATTTTATACATAATCAAGTTCATGGCAACTCGCAAGCTCATGAATTTATTATGTATATATATAATATATTAAAATTCAAACAACTCATATGCACAAGAAAGTAAATAATGAACAAACGTTCATTATTTAAATCTTAACAACTCACCTACTTCGAATCAAATAACTACATGGGTGTCAACTCACATGCTTGGAATGAAATAGCTCGCACTTGACATATAATTATCGAGAAAATAATATTTACATACGATAATTAAGAACCTGTAGCATGTCAAATTAATACAATTAAAGTGACTATTTGGATTAGAACTCCAAACATTCCGAAAAATGTTCTTTCATATTTGAA
This sequence comes from Plantago elongata, assembly GCA_036897095.1. Lineage (NCBI taxonomy): Eukaryota > Viridiplantae > Streptophyta > Magnoliopsida > Lamiales > Plantaginaceae > Plantago > Plantago elongata. The sequence goes on from JAYMSP010002725.1 coordinate 14,753, forward strand.
AAGAAAGTGCGAATTTTACTGACTTTTTTCTCCGGAGTATCCAAATTGTACACTAGGATAATCAAAATCCATTAGAGTGTTTGTTTGTGATCTCAAATTGAGTTTATTCAATTCAAATTGAGTTTGAACCAATTTTCTTGTTTGGTTCTTAAATTACAATACTCAATTTCAATTTAGTTACTATTCAAACACACATTTGATATGAAATATACACTACAAAACCTATAAATATTACAATGGCTTGGCTAATTTCAGTATTACATTGCATTGTACTATCTAAGCACGGATTTATTCATGTGCAAGGAGGAGAAATTGATGCCCCCTCAATTTTTGATTTGGTTTTACTAATATACCCCTCTTCATTCTTTTTTAGTTTCATTGTTTGGTTCGCTTAGGCTCATGTCATGAGTCATAATTTAAGTGTATTTGTGATTGTAATATTAGTGATAATTCTTGTATATTATAATGATATAGTTTTGATTGTGTTTTAACTATTTATAATTATAATATATTTTAATTTATATTTAGAATGATGTTTATAAGAGTTTTGAAGATTATTTAATAGTTTTAATATTGTTATTTTATTGGCTTAAAATTATTATAATAAATGAAAAGGTATATTGAGATAAGCATAGTAGGTAGAAATGTAAAATTTAGTTGAATTATAAATAGCTCGTTGATAAAAACATTATCATTATTCAACGTGTTTAAAACATGACAAGCATAATAAGAAGGGTAACTCGATTAAAATCGGTTTTGATATGCTTCTCTAGCAATCTTTAAACATTGTTAATTTGGTTGTTTATTTTAAAAATGTGTATTCAAAAGTGTATCAAATGCATATATTATGAAGAAGTTTCAAAGTATGACGCATTGTCAGGGTCAATTGTAGAGTAAATTTTATAGTTTACTTGTAAGGTATCTTTAATCCTTACAACACTGAAATCTCACTACTCCTGACAAAATTTCTACGTCCGTCCATGGTACTATCAACAGTACTCCATTAGAAATCTAACAAGTGGCATAATAAAATAACAAAAAATCAATATATAAATAACTTTAATAGTTTAAATAATTTTAGAAATACAAATTACATCAAAATTGCAAAACTCACCCCCTAAATATAAAGATTACATTTTAATATATATTTCTTCTTCAAACTTCCAATCACTACCAACACCGCCATAGAGTCCGGATCTCCGTCATCGGAATGAAACTCGATCACCGAAAAAAAAAACCTTTTTTTTTGAGATCAACCTTAATTTTCTCTTCCATGACGGATCCATAGAAGACCATGGCTGTCCGCCCAACTTCCATGGCGGACAACCATGGAAGAGAAACTTCGCCATGGAAGATTCCATGGCGGACAACCATTCGACATGGAAGATCCATGGATGTCCGCCCAGCTTCCAGGGCGGACAACCATCTGTCATGGGAAACCATGGCTGTCTGCCATGGAAGATTCCATGGTCGTCCGACCAGCTTTCATGGCAAACAACCATGGAAGAATGGCAGCTCCTTGGAGCTCTGGCAAGCTCTGTTGAAACTCCGGTTCGGAATTCTTTTTTATTTGAGTTGGATGAGAAATTTGTGAAATTTTGGTAAATGTAGAAGTTGTTTGATATTGTAGTTCGGTATATATTGTTAAATTTAAAATATAAATGGTGTCAAGTAATTCAACCCTGTGACATATTTTATTATATTTCGACGTAGTGCGATGTTATTATACGACAGTGCAACACCACATTGTATTAATAATTAATCAACGGATGAGATTGAAGCAAGATTTGATCCAATGGCTAGAAGAATTCTTAGTACAATTCGTAGCTATGATCATATTATAATATATCACAAAACACAAAACTCAACTCTAATTTAATTACTATTCATCAATTTAAAATTCAATTTAAATTTATCCAAGAGTTAAAAATCAAACACGATGCATAAAGTTTATCCAATTGAGTAGATCTGAAAGCAAAATCTATTGATATCTACAGTTAGCTTCCTCATTTTTCTACCTGAAAGATTTCACTTGTACTATTTGGAAAGGGAAAAAAAAATTTAGTTGAACAGCTCAAAGAAGTGAAAATGATTCGTGCACTTGCATGATGGAACATTTTCATCTTCGTGGTGGTGCAGTAGTACTGTACACTATAGCAGTAGTACTCGAACTCCAAATCCGGATCAGCAAAGCAATCAAACCCCCCGGAAAAACCGGATTCTGTCTAGTAACCGAGCCTCCTTTCTGAACGTAACCCAGTCCGAAACGCTTCATTTCATTCACACTCGACACAACACAAGAATCTGATTCACATTCTCATCCCTCAGCTTCAGATCCCAACGTAAACTCTCTACTCTATTTCTTTCACTCATCAACCTCACTTTCACTCTTCTTTTTCTTCTCTTTCTAATTTCGAACTAGGTAAACACAAATTTTGCTTAATCAATGACTCAATTCTAGTTTGTTTTAAAGTAACTTTCCTGTTTTAAGTAATTTGAGGAGACTGTAATTGACTCGTTTCAACAGGAGGATCGTGATCGCTATACGATTTTTTTTGTTTTTTTGTTTTTTTGTTTTTTGTTTTTGCGATTTGCTGAGCTGCAATTTGCTGTATTGAAGGAAGAAGAAATTGTCGTTTTGAAGACAACGTGAGGCTCAGTTTCTATTGCTTTACGTATTTTGGTACTTTTTTGTTGTTGTTGATCAGATGAATTGAGCTGAATTTTGCTTTTTCTGGTTGGGAATTCAGTTCGAGTGTGGTTTCAAGTGAGGATCTTGCATGGATCGTCAATGCTTGGTTTGATCTCCGGCATTTGTAAGTTTGTGGTATTCTGATTGTTGGGAATTGAATTAGGTTTTTTTTGTTCAGTTGCTTGTTTAGTGAGAGGCTAATGTGTTCAATTGGTTGAATTTACTAGGGGAAATGGTTTTTTGGGAAGAAAAGTGAAGAGTTTTTTCGAATTAAGTCACCGAGATTACAGTGATGGCGCAGAGTAATTGGGAAGCGGATAAGATGTAAGGATTCTCCTCTCTTTAGTTTTATGTCTTCCTTAGCTCTGTATTGCTCAAAGCTTACCGGATTGTGTTAAGTATGACCAGAACCATATAATTAGTCTTGTTTTCTGTTATTTTGTTTATTTGTGCTATATTCTTAAACGGTGAGTTGCCAGAACTGGCATTGTTTACAAGAATCTCAAGTAGACAAGTGCAAAATATTTCTTCGTTTTGGTAGTAGGATTATATTTCCTTACTTCGCAAGCATTCTTGCGTTGTGCATACACTGATGGAAGTCTTCTGTTTTTCTATTTTAATTTTAATTTTAATTTTAATTTTAACAGGCTTGATGTCTACATTCACGACTACCTGTTAAAAAGAAAATTGCATAACTCTGCAAAAGCTTTCATGGCAGAAGGAAAGGTTGCTACTGACCCTGTAGGTATGATTTGTAGTAACTGACCATGTTATGGTAAATGATATGTTTGTATTGCTAGTTGTTCAGCATTGTGTTTTGCTTTCTCCATGCACTAACAACTTTATTTGTGTTGGTAGCTATTGATGCACCTGGAGGATTTCTTTTTGAATGGTGGTCTGTCTTTTGGGATATTTTCATTGCAAGGACAAATGATAAGCATTCTGAGTCTGCTGCTGCTTATATAGAGGTCGAGATGACTTAATCTCTTTTTACAGATTATTTTTATAGAATACATTGTAGGGTCTAATAATATTTCTTGGCGTTTTAAATTAATTATAGACCCAACAAATGAAAGCTAGAGAACACCAGCAGCAGATGCAAATGCAACAGTTGCAACTCATGCAGCAGCGAAATCCACAGCTGCAACGAAGGGATCCTAACCATCCTCTGCTTGGTGGTCCCATGACATCAATGAACTCTGATGGAATGATAGGGCAGCCGTCAGCCAGTTTAGTTGATATGAAAATGTATGAAGAACGTATGAAGCATCCGCAATCCATGGATGCCAATAAGATGGCACTTATGAAGTCAGCTTCCAATCAACAAGGGTAAAATTTATATACCTTGCTTCAATGCTTTGTTTCTTGAAAATTTGATTTTGAAAATTTATGTTTCCTGATGTCATCCTGTGTAAATTCAGTCAGCTGACACAAGGAAATTCTGGCAACATGTCTGGAGCTTTACAGCAGATGCAAGGAAGGCCCCAGCTTGCTAATGTAATGATAAAATAGTTTCTTTTTCTGGCTATAGCTTTGATGTTTTTGTTCGTTGTAGGTCTCACAAGTGTATGCATTGTTGCTCTTAGGATATCAAAGGGGAAGTTAACCTGGGCGCAACTCAGAAATCTTTGTCCATGGATCCATCATCTTTGTATGGGCAGGCAATTCTTCAATCAAAATCTGGGCTTGGTGGTCCAGGTTTGTCACCCAAGTTACACGATTACATTTGTGTCTATCTGTGTCACATAGGCCAGTTCACCGATAACTTATATTCCAAATTGAATTAAATAGACCTTTCAGCTGAATTAACTCCCTCCAATCTCATCTTCCCACTTTACTCTTATTCCCATACCTAATTTGGATTTCTTTTTCCTTCCTTATTCATTATCTCTCCTACTTAATTCAATCTCCCATACTTATATTCATTCCGCCTTACATTTTTTAAATCATTATCAGTATTTAAATATTACTCTTAAAACCATGCCTAGCTCAATGAAAAGTTGAATGTAGGATATATAGAGTAGTCAACACATATTGGACATGCTTTTATCAGTTGTAATTTGGCTAAACAGGAGAGGGCTAGAGCTTCCACCAATATTAACACACCCATTCACAGTTAACATTATCTTAATCTCGCATATCATATATTTTGTAATATTTTGGACGCCAATACATCACTGTTGTAAAAGCTTGACTGCAGCACCCTGTAGCCTAGGTAGATTGTCCTTTTGTACTTAGCGATTTTACTTGCTTTATAGGACAGCACCTTTCAGTCTTTCACATTCCGTTCAACCAGGGTTACAGCAGTAACTTTTTGGGCTTGACTCTTGATCCTTACGTTTATTAATATTAATGCAAGTGTGATTTATGCGCTATGTAGTATGGCGTTAATCTATTGTCATTGGTTTGTTAGTTGTTACTTGAGATCTCACAATTTATTTTGTAGGTTTGAACCAGGGAGTAACTGGTCTTCCACTAAAGGGTTGGCCGCTAACGGTGAGTTTTCTTTGGCTATATTTGTCTTCCACAATTTAGTAAGGTTATATAAGTTTGAGGAAATTCTTGAATATGATACTTATACAATAGCGAACAGGGAATTGACCAACTGCGACCTAGTTTGGGTTTACAAATACAAAAGCCCAATCAGCAGAGCCAAAACCAGTTTCTTTCAGCTTCTCAACAACAGCAGCAGGTTCTTGCACAAGCTCAGGCACAAGGAAACCTTGGAAATTCACCTAACTATGGATTTGGAGGATTACCTAGGGGTAATTTTATAGCAAAAGATGGTCAAACTCCTAGAAATGATGGATCTATTTGCTCTCCAGTTCAATCGAATTCCCCAAAGGTTAATACTTGTGAAATTGTACATCATAATACTTGACAAATCAATATATGTACATCCTTGGCGTGGTTCAATATACCTCGGCTAGCAAGTTGAGTGTTGTATAATGTAAAAGAGACAGTCGGACAAGAAAATAGTTTTAACTCTACAATTACGAAAGGCTTCACATCTCAGAATAATAAAATTAGAATTCTTTAATAGAGTGTTCCTGGCCTGAGTTTGTTTTGTCTAGAGTTACAATGGATGCTTATAATCATTGGACACTCAATGGATGTTAAAAATCAGCATGTTTTCATTATGCAGATGAAACTGACTCAAATGCACCAAGCGTCATCTCAACAACAGGATCAGATGCAACAGCAGTTGCAACAGGCAAGTTCATTCATTGTAGTTGGTGATGCTCTCTGTTGATTAAATGTTGATAATCACATCAAGAATAGCAACCTACATGCTGTTTCCTTCACCTATTTCAGAAGTACCAATTAAACTATTTGTCTGTTCTTTTAGTTATCCTATGTGTTTTTCCTGAAGATAGAATATGATGTACTGTTTGACCTGAAACAGAACAACAGGAAAAGAAAAACACACTCTTCATCTGGACCTGCCAACAGTACCGGTACAGGAAATACTGTAGGCCCTTCCCCGGGCACGCCTCAATCAACTCACACGCCTGGTGATGGAATGGCTCCAGCTAGCAGCCTGCAGCATGTTAATAACGTGTCCAAGAGTATGATGATGTATGGTGCAGATGGAGCTCGTGGAATTGGCTCATCCACAAATCAGCTGGTAAGTGGTTTTGTCTATATCCATCTTGATGATTCTCTAAATACGACACCCTTATGAATATTCATCTTTCAATATTATCCAGTACTGCCTTTATCATGTAATTATGACATATTGAACCCACATCTGCAAAAATATGTCTTACCTCTTAAATTGCAAACTATCCATTGACCTTGGTCAAAATTTTTATCTATGTACTTCTATTTTCATTTTTAGGTTTCCATTTGGCCTCATCCTTGCAGTTTTAAGAATTTGAACTCTTGCAACATTCAACAACTTTTCTTCGAACTCATCATCTTATCTAATTTTCACAGGATGATTTGGAGAACTTCGGAGATGTTGGCTCCCTTGAAGATGTAGAATCTTTTTTGTCAAATGATGGAGGAGATGGAAACCTATATGGCTCTCTGAAACAAACTCTTACTGAGCATAAAACAGAAACCTCTAAAGGTAGTGTCTACAGACAGATGCGCATGTAGTTTCTGATCTCCAATGCAGCTGTTGCAGTAAAAAGTTGAAATATCAAGTTTTATTTCTTCTGTGCAGGTTTTTCATTTGCAGAGGTTGGTTGTATCCGGACCAGAAATAAAGTTACTTGTTGCCATTTTTCTTCTGACGGGAAGTTGTTAGCTAGTGCTGGACATGACAAAAAGGTGGGTGACTCCGACCCTGCATTCTAGGGGCTTAATAATGCAAATGGACTCGCAGACACCATTCTGTCTCTTATTGTTTATTGCGTTTGTTATGTCTGCACCAGTTCTAAAAGGCACATCCTGGGGTTCATTACAGGGCCTTTTGCCACCAAACTGCTCCAGGGTTGTCAGTAGGGTACTTCCCTTTCGGGTTGAATTCCCTACGATCTACTAGGAAGTGTTTTTAATACTACAACACGCTACACGCTCTCTTCAAATAAAATTTTTTATATGTCACATTGTTGGAGATTTTGTCAAAAATCAAAAATCCTATGTGGGAAGTGGAAACATAAATGGTCACTTGATCATTAAGCTAATTATTTAAAAACCTGTACAGATCTTTTATATGTGAAATGGTTATTGGTTCTTACTCAAGTGACGAAGTAGGTTAGTCAAGCAGGTAGATTTTCTAATAGTACATGCTATTCTTCTTAGTGGTTGTAGTATGCATAAACCTGTAGATCTTAACATTTCGCCATTATTTTCTTCTCAAAAGTAATCACCTACTCCTGCATAAATGGTACTCTTAAAAGTTTTGGGGCTTACACCCTCCATTCAGAGGAAGGTAATGCCCCATCCGAATACTGTATTTTAAGACATTTGGGAGGCATTTGGAGCAAAGTGTTGCTAGATTATTTCTGTGAGCAATTTATTATAGTTAATCTCATGTGATTATAACTACTCCCATAATTTCTAAAGCTTTGCTTTGCACTGCCACATCATGAATCAGGCTGTTCTTTGGAACATGGATACTCTGCAGACAGAGACCACCCCTGAAGAACATCAACACTTGATCACCGATGTCCGCTTCAGACCAAATTCAACGCAACTAGCTACAGCTTCATTTGACAAATCTGTCAGATTGTGGGATGCAGCTAATGTACGTATTTCCTTCCCTTGTGAGCATTTCTGATACCATTCATTCTTTATCTCCTTTTTTTTTTTTTTTTTTTTTTTTTTTTTTTTTTTTTTTTTAAATTAACACCCCACTTTTTCCCTAAAT
>JAYMSP010002726.1:0-22755 GCA_036897095.1 Plantago elongata
GTGAACCTATTATATATAGTGGATACAACATATATTAATTTCTTAAGGGTTCAGAGACAATTATATATAGTCATTGTGAACAATGATTTGTTATTCAACGATGTGGCACATTGTTCTTTTGTTTTGTTCCTCGGTCGTAACTACATCAGATGCGATATATTTCAGGGAGAAAGTAACTGTGGTTATACAAGGTGATATAAAAGATGAAACTATTGTCGCTCATTGCTACTCATCTGATGATGATGTGGGTACCCACCAACTATCATTTGGCCAACAATTCCATTTTAAATTCCGTGTAAATTTTTTTCAAACTACCAAGTTTTTTTGTGACTTCTTTACGAGTCATGGTAGTGGTAACTACGGTGTTTTCACCAAAACACAAGAACGTAACTGCCATGGATATTGTGTTTGGTACGTAAAGAAAGATGGCCCGTGCTTGAAAAATATCGATGATAAGCTTCTTTGCACAGAATGGAAGAACAAACGACAACAAATACTAGCTAGCTAGCTAATTCACCAACCCGACTTGTTCACTTTATTAATAATACATCTATTATATTTCGACTCTCTAAAAGTTGTATGCACTATTTTAGTTGAATATTTCATTGATGTCACACGTATTTGTGTTTGTGCCAACGTTTCAGGAAATTGTAAGGAAGGAGAATAAACTATGAACAAGGGTTGGGTAATATATAAAAAAAAAAATGCATGAAACGATATAAATTTTTATCTAAGTTATGTTTAGATTTATAATAATGTAATGTGATTTATGTATAATTTATGAAAATCAAGTCCTTTACGAGACTTTTTGAGAGAATTTGATGTTTCTTATTTTCTATTACTTCATTTGGGGCGTTCTAATTTTGTATTTCAGTTTACTAGTTGTTTAACGTAGATCATTTGTAGAAGATGTTGGAGGACTATAATTAATATTCCCTGTCATTTATAAATGTGTATTAGATATGCCATCATATGTTTTAGATCCAATCACAACGAAAAAGTCCAAGTCTTTAAATGAATTTTAAACGACCAATCATATTACCAGAACAGTCACATTTGCAATTAATGTCCTTTACTGAAATATACTACTAGTTGAATGTGCTTAATCAAATTCTGAGTATTAGCAACTGTTGAAATGATTATGTTAAATGGTTAATTGTCCGTGCTTACTGACATGGGTTAGCCGAATGGGCTTAATCAAATTCTAAGTATTAATAATTGTTGTAATGATTATGTTAAATGGTTAAATGGCATGAAGAAAGCCATTGTTCATCCGTAGACAGCAAAAAATTGTGACGGTCTCTTCTCATTTATTCTGAATTTAGGTTGCAAAACTATCATACATAAGTTGTTGTAAAGAGTTAGTGTTTTTTACGTTGCAGTCATGGGAATTAGTCAAATGCAGTTGTGGTATTCTGATTTGTTTACATTTATTAGCACGTGTATGATTTATAGGGTTGGGCAATTTCCTTTTTCTTTGGCTTGTCTGTTAAAAGTTACATATGTGTTCTTCAAGAAAAGTATGTTTGCTAGTTTCAATATGATGTAATATGTTTTAGTACGATGATTTGTGATTTATAAATATAGTTGCATCAGTGTGTATGCTACTCAAAAGGCACAATTGATCTTAAGCACTATAATCTTCAGTGGCATGACCGCAGGTTACATACATGTGAGTCCCATGCTTCCCGCACCTCCCACATAGAAATCTTCTAAGGTCTGTCGTCGCTTGTCGAAGTGTATCGCTTGTTTTTGGGGCTTCCTGTTGAATGTCTGAAATGGGACAGATTATCATCAATGACTTAATGTATTCTAGGCGGTCTATTGTGGGAATAGGAGTGATGTCTTCCTTGCACACTTCTTTGTATGTGGAGGCATATGAGTTTGAATTGTTGCGGAATAAGAATCTGAATTACAATTATGTTTGATGAATGTGTATCAGTGTAAATCATCCATATCAGGTAGTGTAAATTATGCTTGTTAGAAGTCACGTTGAGTAATTTTCCAGACCACTGCAATTTTGATCTGGGCAAAAATCCTTACGATACTTCAAAGGGCAGGGACTTCCACGGTTGTGTACTACATTAGTGGAAGAGGGCATTTTACTGGTCTGAATATTTAATTTGTTCCTACAAAAATACATCTTCAACTATGCTCTTTGTAGGAGAAGGATTCTCAACGGTAACTAACAGGTGAAAAACAGCTAGTTGTATACTACATTTGCTGACCAACACTGGAAACTATTGCTGATTCATGGACCGCATTCACCATTACTGGACCATGAAAACGTTGAGTGAAACAAAAACTATGGGCCCAAAATCATTTAATTTCATGGTCCAGTAACAAAAACCTAAATAGCCCAACAGAGTACAAGATGTGTAAATCGACCCAAAATATGTTGTAAATTGAAGAACAATACAAACAATATAGCGAAATAGTGTCAATTTGAAGCAAAAAAATAAGTAACCAATTTTTATGTCACCTTCTTCAGAAAATTTTAATCACTAAAATACGACTAAAATGCAAAAAAAAAAAAAAAACTATGGACAAACAAAAGTGCAATTGGAAACCAAAAGCCACAAACAAAAAAGGATCATCATCAAAAACACTTTTTAAAAATGTTAAAAAACGAACCATAATAAAAATTAATATCTTAAAATACTACCAAATAAATTAATTATCCAATGATGCAAAACTTTTTAATGGTACAATTAACGGACCATTATCTAAAAATATTTAAAGAACCCTCATGGGCAATTAATATCTTAAAATGCTTCCTCTCATCAATTATAATAAGACCATTATGTAATCAGTTCTTATTCAAACTAACTTCCAGGACTTCGTTGCTAACAAGACCAAGTTGTTATAATATGAAACATGAACAGTTAAATCGAAATTAAATGACCAACTTTGAAAAAGAATAAAGAGACAATTACAACTAGAAAAACTTGAATCAAAGCCTGTTACCCCATGTGGGCAAAGTGTAGAGTGCAAAGGGGCTATTTAATATATAATAAAAAGTAACCGTGAGGTATTTATACAATTTCTAGAACTTCATGTATGGGATATAAGTACAACATTTTCACTTCGTAGCTATGGCAAGGATTTGTTCACAATTCGTATGCAAGGCCGGCGGATTAAACTATAGGTATCTAGTATATGGTTTTATATATATTAATGTAATGGAATTTCTTAAACAACCAAGATAATAAAGTATATGAAGAAGGATGACACTTAATTCGAAAATCTAGTTTATAAGTTAACTCCACTGAATTTGTAACTAATAAGATGAATAGTATTTATCCACAACCATGTATTACAATCATATTATATCAAATTAATTAATATATCATCCCTCGATCTATCAACTTTTACAAACGCATCAACTATCACATATAACTATAATACTATAAAACAACAATCTCAACGTGACTTGGCACAACAACCTAACCAATTGAGTTAGGCCTCATTGACAATTTATTATTAATATATTATGGTCAAAGTCAACTACCAGATCAATTCAAAGATTTTACGACCATACAATTCATTTGTCATTTTTCTAAGTTTGTATTCTAGTTTCACAATTTATTTAACCTAAGTTGGTGCAAAAGATTTTGTTGGAGTGCAATTTCCATTTCATATATATAAAATGTATTGTATATGACTATCAAGTGGTTTATATACATGAAAATATACATCATATAAGTTAATGAATTTATGGGGCAACTGTGTGAAAACTAAATCAAACTTATGGAATTGAACATTAATGCACCTGTTGAGTTTAAAATATTTCATTTCAATCAAAGGTATCTCCATTACAAGTCTTCTTTAAAATGCATCTCACATTAAAGAAAAAGATTCACATTACATGTACTACCTAGTCAAAAGTGCATTAGTATCATAATCTCTAAATGTTGAGGCAAGTTTTGGGCTTTGACATGCTTTCTTCAGCCCCTAAATATACGAACTATGTTTTGGAAAGTGATTAGTCGTGTTCTTTTGTTTAAAAAAAATCATAATCCCGAAAATTTCTAGTATCATGGAAACAAAGATATACTAGCTTTTTTCTCTTTTAAAAGTACCAAAATGTACTACCTCGAAAAGTAAGTAATCATTATTCAAATAAGTTTCATGACTTTCAAATTAAAGTGTATCAAAAGATATTGAAAATGTGGATAGGTTCTATCAAACATGGTACAAAAGTCCATACCATACTAGTGCAGATTTGGACAATATGTATGATGTTAGTGTTATTTTAGGTGTTATTGTGAAACTAATGTGACATGAAATGAGTTATAAAATGTAATTAAATGAGGTCTCATTCAAAGTATCTCAATATGTTATTTTCTACAAAATTATTTCAATTTTTAAAGGGGAAAACACTTTTTATGTTTTTAAAAGATGTTAAAATATTACCTGGCAATTAAATGCCCATAAACTTGATTCTATATTTATCATAATAAGTCAAACGTTAGGTGCTTTTCGAAATTCACACTCCAGATTTAATCCCTCACACTCTCCCATTCTTAGTTTCCATCTTCACTCAATAACCTCAATCTTTATCCATCTTCAAGTTTTGATAGTGGTGCAAAAATGGCATCATCGAACCTACTGAACAACGAATCATACGAAACAAACCCAATGGTTGATGAACCTGATCTTGATTACATTCATATTTTACAAATCCTTGAAGATCTGGAAATTCCTCAACTGGTAGAACTTGGGCAAAACAGTTCAGCCCAAAATTCAGAGAAGGAGGAGGAGCTCGTCCCGAACCATATGGTGGACGAGAACAATGACTGGCTGCCGATGGGGTGGATGGTTGACATCGAAACTCGTAAATCAGGAAAAACTGAAGGCAATACAGATAAGGTAATATTCACATTTTCTTCTTCAAATCATATATTGTTTGTATCTTTTTTGATTACTTACTATTATTTTTGCACTTGTGAAGTATTACATTCCACCACCTGGACTCACATCTAAACGTAGATTCAGGTCAAAGCCTGAGGTGCTTCGTTTTTTGGATAGCATTGGTGTTGGGGTAATACAAATTAATGTCAGATTTACATTTTAGATTTTATTTATTTATGTAAATACATAATTTTATTCCTAGCTAATTAGTTACTTCTTCATTGGATTCACGAACCCAGGCTAAGAAACCTTGCACTCGTTCACAACCCGTTGTAGCTGAAGTTTCCAACCAAGAGAAGCCAGTCAAGTATGCCGCTCAGTGCTATACGCAAAATGATATAGATTTTGTTGATTCTATTCTCAATTTTGATTAGTTAGAAGTTTAAAAAAGGAAAAACTTGTTAGTCTCAGTTAAGTTTATCCGTAAAAGTTGTTTTCATCTTGTTATGTAAGGTGCTTCAAGTTTCCGAGTTACTTTTGTTTGGAGCATTTGTATGAAAGTTTACAGTATTATAACATTTTGTATTCAATATTGCTCCATAATGATTTTGTTATACAATTATGTAACTCAAAAAATATAGATAAGTGTGAGTATTAAGTAAATCTCTAATGTTCTAAACACGTTCTAAATGAAGTTATGATGTTTTCAGAACAAAATATTTGATTTTTAACTATTGAATATTGTGTTTGTACCAACAACTATTTTAGAGGTTAAATAGTACATACATATATAATTTCACCCAAAGCATCATATATATTTTTAATAGGTAACTCTTGTGTTCATGTAAAATAGAAATGTTCTCCATTCTTAAATAAATAAAAACTTCAATTATCGTTAACGACATGCAAGAAATATTAGAAAAAACAAGGCACATTTCCATTAAAATAATTGTTATGCATATGATTATCACAATTTCCTAACTGAGTACTTAAATTAATTAATTAAGATAAGATTAATAGCAGATTTTAAGAAATCTAAAGATATAGACTAATAATGTTCATAGAAAATAATCAATAAATTAGTAACCATTCTTAAATGGATAACAAAAAGAAAAACGTCGGCAATATAATTCTCTCATTGTAACACGGTCATGGTTCATCATAGAAATCGTGTACTCGAGTATATTCCCTTTCCACTACTGTTTTGAATGGAATTCAATTTCATTGAAGTGGTACATTTTTCTAACCAAATTATCTGAACATATAACACCGTAAATTGTATGTTGGTTTGGATTATTATTTTAGTCTTCATTAAGTCATCAATGATTTAAAAGTAAACGCGTTTGTCGTATATTTGTCGCTCAAAAATCACTAAATGATTCGGATTCAGAGTTGTTTGTCTTATATTTGTAAAGTAAAGAATAACCACATGATTTGGAATCGAACATGTTTGTCGTGTATCCCATTAATCACTAAAGCTTCGGATTCATCTTTTTTTGTCGTATACTTGTAAAGTTAAAATCACCAGACTTATTTGTCGTATACTTGTAAAGTTAAAATCACCACGTGATTTGAAACCAGACTTATTTGTCGTGTAAATATTCCATTAATCTAACAATACAATTATACATATTTAGACTTGTCTGTCCTATATTTGTAAAGTAAAAAAATTCACCAAATGATACAGAACCAGATTTGTTGTCGTGTACTTCTTTAATGACTAATGATCCTGTATATGACTTGTTTTTCGTATATTCGTGAATCAAACAAAGTCATTGCATGGTACAGAACCGGGCTTGTTTGGCGTGTGTGTGTGTGTACAAGAAATGGTACACCGCGCTATGCGCGGTGCCAATTATTTTAATTTAATTATTATTTTGAATATTTATCAAATAGGTAAATGCTCCTTATTGCATCTTCAATAAGAGTCAATCGAATCAAAACTTTGCTAATGTGAACCATGCGTGGAAGTTTTTAGGTACACCATCAGTACTACATTTAGAGGTTTTCTATTTTTAGGCCGCCTCATAAATATTTTCCATGTGATATGTAATTAATTCTGATCCATTGATTTTAATTCAGAGGTATATTTAAATACTTTTAATTCCAACTAATTCTAGGTGAAAAAGAAAATATTTAAAAGATCCTTCAATATACATATAATACCCTGAATGATATAAATAATTTTAATATTATAAAAGTACATAATTAAACTTAATCAATAAAAAAACATAATACCGAATTAATTGCTCCATTTGAGGTTAGCTTGTTTCACATGCTCTCATGGCTCTGCACCATAGCTCGCTCGTCCCTTCACTAACAGTAAAAAATGATAAACCCCCAAACATTGAAACCAATTCACACCATGCTTGACAAATAAGAATTCAAATCAGGAGCTAAATTTGATTGCAATTAACCTTTTCTCCTACCCAAAAATTCCAGATGTTATAACTAAGTTTGATTACATGACATATATCAATTCTAGACATAGAAAACATATAAAATATTAACCTACCATTTTTGGGATAAAAGAGAAGAACATTAATCTCTGGCAAACTGCTCTTATTGGGACAAACTTACAAGTTGCGATAATGTAAAGATTGTCAACATACAATTGTATTTCCTGAGAGAGGAAGGGAGTACGATTACCATAAATTCAATACGCCAAAATGCAAGAGCTTGTAAGTTAACATCAACAACTAAAGAACTAAGACAAAAATCAGCAGGGTGAAGTACATGATCAATCATTGTTACAGTCGACTTCAATTGCTCATACAGTACACACTCAAACCAAAAGAGTTCTTGGTAAGCCTCATCTATGAAATTTTTAGTGGCACGAAGTCAACCAAACTTAAAGGCTAAACAATCCCAACCATGCTTCCCCGCCCCCTGCAATTTCCGCATCTTGTATAGATGGCATTGTTCTTCTTTGTTATGGTAATACTAATTCATTGTCATTCCTTGCCACTACCTGAGATCGACGGAGTTCGTACGGGTGAATATAGAAATATCCATGTTTAACTTCACTCGGTCAATCCCATGAGATGTCCCCTTTCGTTCTGGCGGGCATGGATCACTAAACTGAGATTGAGGCAACAAAAAACATTGTAAGAAATCGATGACAAATGCAATAAACTACACATGGATAATTAAACAAGCATCTCTCCATTAACAATTAGTTCACTTTGCTTCAGAACATGTCCATTTGAGGCTCCATCTAAAATTCCACCTTGGCAAAATAAGTGAAATTCCAGATGTCCTAGAGTCATTAAAAGCATTTTCTCATAATTGGAAATAAAATCTGAATGGATTTTTTATGTTCATAGTAAAGCCTTGATTATTATAATAGTAGAAACATGCAAGAGAATTAGATCCCTCACAAAGTCACAGGTAACATCAAATCATGTAGATAGCTTCTAAGCGACCTGCCTTTCCATCTCCCTAATGCCTTGAAACTCAAAACAGAAGCACCGACAAGTGATAAGCATGTTGTGCCTTCATTACAACCAGATAAGTCAACTTACACAACTCATTGGTCCATCTTCACAATAGTTGATTCCACTCCACATATGCACTCCCTTATAAAGTTGGAGCAAGTTTTGTTCAAACATTATAGAATCAGAAGATTCTCAGCTTTATCGTGCACAATTTAATTCCATTATTCCGCATACACCAACATAAGCAAACCAATTTAGCAAAGCCAGAGGGCACCAAAGATTGACATAAACTGGTGGATGGGGATTGTCAAATTCCATATGCGCTTCCTTATAGCGTATGAGCAAGATGAAAAGCACCTTAATACTGGTTTTAATACTCTTATGTATAGGCAGAGAAGTAAGACATGTTGAGCAATGAAAAGGGTATGCCAACTAAAGCTTTTCAAGCATGAGAAAAGCAAAACATATATGTCGTAATAATGTACAATAGCCATACACTCTCATCGGTTGATAAAAATGCTTTAAAGAGGCATTAGCAAACAGCCTTATTGTTATTATACAAAAGAGGGATAATATGACTATGTTCTTACATGAATGACATTTAATTATAGAAGTAGATGACACTCGGCTCTTGCCAAGAAATTCTATCCACGAAGCCAGTCGTTTTGAATTTTGATAATTCACAAATTAAACAAGAAAATGTTTAATAATCGGGCTCGTTAATCAAAAATGTCAAAAAATATTTCAAAGGAGAATATACCAGTGATTCAACATTATGCACTATCCGCGAGAATATACCAGTTTGCATCGTAGTTGTTTTAAAATAAAACAAATAATTATAAAATGATAATGCATTCTAATTTTACAGATGTATTGGCGCAAGGCTTACCGAAATCGAATATTTTCCTAAAAATACTATTATCTTCTTTAACATCGTTCTTGAACTGATGTTCTCGTCATTCATCTTCTTCTTCAACAACAAAAAAGAAAAGGTAGCACACGAATAAAACCCAAATCAAAGGTCTGAAAATAAAATCCATTCAAGTATGGTCTCCTTCATGGGACAGAATATGTGCGAAGAGGGGATAAAAACAAGCTGCTATTGGACTATGTAAACACCATAAGTTACGGAAATCAGCGTCAATTCTTACATATATAGAGCAGCAACATCAAGCGCCTTTGTATGTGTTAATATATTTATTCGCCAGCAAGAAGAAGAAGAAGAATATATCCAATTTAACACCTTTGACAAGGTTTTAGAGGTACCAAATGATATGTCATCATTCTATCCATAATCAAATTTATCTTAAGCATTTCATCAAGCACCTTATTGTGTCATCCCTATTCCTCACAAGTCATACTTCCAAAGAATTTCTCACCTCAATCCTATACTTGTGTAAATTTTTAGTAAACATACATCAAAGATCACAAACACCAACACCGACAATGCAAAAATATAATTCAAATCTGAGAAGCCCAAATAAATAAATAAAACATAAGAGACATAGAGTACAACCAAACAAATGAATTCTGAGCAGAGAAGCCAATTAAATAAACCAATGAAAAACGAGTAATACTCGCCTTTATGAGTGACTTATGATATAGCTAAATATGAAGAAGACTATGGCTAGAGAGGATACGTCGATGCTTCATCTGATATTTGGAATAGTGGCGAATTTGCTAGGCAGAAAACACTTATAAGCAATCCAAAGCAAAGAGAGGCGTCGATTGAATCTGGATGTCACGGGAACGGGTGGAGGTTGCAAGAAAGAGCCGATTGGAGAAGTGATGGCTTTGGAGAGGTGCGTTCCGTTTGAGGGGTGTGTGGAGACGACAAGAGTGTGGTGGCGACATGGTTGTTTGTGCCTGCTGTTTGCCGTTGTGACGGGAGTAGAAAGCAATTTTGAAAGTTGTTTTACGTTTTCAATCTCCATAACTGGCTCTATATATGTGTGTGTGTGTGTGTGTGTGTGTGCGTGTGTGCGTGTGTCACTAGATTATTGTAATCAAACTTGCTTGTCCGTATATATATTGCTAAAAATCGACTAATTAGTTCATAATCAAACTTCTTTGTAGCATATTTTTCACTAAAACAATCATTGCGTGATTCAGAATTGAACATGTTTGTCATATATTTGTATCTCAAATCACTAAATAATTCGAAACCAATGGTTTTGTCGTATGCCCGTCACTCATACAATGTTGATTCATTATATCATTTATAAAGATATAGAGCACTTGTTAATTAACCTGTCTATTACCGGTTATATATGTGAAAAAAAATAAAAAATTATTTACTTAGCAGGATCTCGATAAAAAGAAAAGAATCTTTGTACATTAAGTAAAAAAAAAATTATTTTTTTAAGTAAATGTTTTATAGAACTTGGTAATCAACACAAGTTGTGCCAAATACCACAATCATCAATATACACTTAAGAGTCCCTCTTCAATACAATAAGAACAAAAATATAATAGTTCAATGTACAATAAGTACATTGAGAGTAGAATTCAAAAGTAAGCAACATTGATATATAATAGTTCAGAAGCTGAAACCAATGTACGTAAAGCCCACGTATTACCATCTACATTTGGTGAAATAATTTGAGCAAAATCTCTTTAATGTTATATTTTCTTCTTAGTGTTTGCAATTTTACTTCATGCAAATTTTACTAGATCTATAGAAAAAAAGGCACATAAGTTGAGTTATGGTATTTTGACTATGCCGAAATAGAAAAATGTTAACCTTAAGTCATTGTTGGAGGGGACGATTCGCGTACAAACTCAAAGCTCCAATAAGTACCATCACTTGCATTCCCATTTTAGACGAAGTCATCTTTCTATTATTATATATCAAACTACCATTATGTAAGTCGTGGATCTTAAGGCTTACAAGTTTAATGGATCTATATTCAAATCTTCCATATATATAAACTGAATTGAAATTGTTATAAGCTTCTTATAACATATTTATATTAAATTTGTCATTATAGACTCGTAAGCAATTGATTGCATATCATAGTATAGAAAACTTTCTTAGTTACCTTTTTTCCTAAAATACAATCGTTTCCATATGGTTGTTCACTATATTAATATGTATTTGATAAACATGGTTCAAAACTTAGAAGATACTTATCACTACAAAATAAAACGTGTAGTGTTGATCAGAACATCGTGCAAAACTACTATATATACTAGGAAATACATAGTGCAATAAGCTTTAATACTATGCTAATTGTTGACATCCATACCTTACATGCATACAAGTTGTAAAGAAAACCTCAAGATACAATGAAGTACATTTACAATTCTATCAAACAAAAGATACAAAAATTTGTAGAACTGCAAGAAATGCATCTTTAGTGATGAATCATACATCACATCACATCTCTAGTATGAAAGTTAAAAATAACTAACCACTAGTTGCATGAACAAAAGGTATTTGCACTTGTATTATGGCTCCTATGCTAAGTTGGGCTCGTGAACATACTTTTGATCTTGAGCTCAAATTTGTTATGCTTGGTAGGATTTCACATGAACAACCATATTTCATGTAGAATATGAAACCGAAATGGAGGGAGCATGTATTTTGAGATTTGTTTTCAATATTTTGTTCTATCGTTAAGGCCGATAACTAAATCAAGAATTCTCTTTCTTCTTCATCAAAATCATATACAATATATTAAATTTACTTTATGTATACACTCAAAATATGTGTACTTAAAACTGGACAAATTACTAAAAATAAATTGAAAGTTTAAGACATACATTTATTTAATTACTTAATATTAGGTGCATCAACCTAAAGCATTTAATTTCAATTTGTGGCCTTTTGTGCGCTATTTTTATTTTTACTTGTATGCAAAAATAATTCGCTTTATTTCACACCAACCATGTGTGAGATGAGATACATCAAAACAGTGGGTTGAGAGGAAAACCACTAGCAGCATTAAATTCCAAATGTAGCCATGCTGCCATGGTATGCTATTTTGGTTTTTTGTGTGTGCAAGAACGTCATCGCGTTTTTTTCACACCAACCATGTGCCAAAAAAAGCAAAAACGATGGACAAAGAGAAAAACCACTAGTATAAAACCTCAAAATATGATGTTTTCTAGGAATGAAAGGTGAAACGTTATAGTCGATGCAGTAATGTGCTGATGAGTGATATTCCATTTCAATTTAGTTTTAATGGTCTGATAAATATAAAAACTTCTATTAAGGGGCTAATGTTCTATGAATAATAATGTTAAGAGTTACCTTAGCATGTAAGTACAATATTGTTTTTTAGAAAAATGTACTTGATTATCCATTTTATAATTGTGTTTATGAATTGGCAAAGATAATCCAACAATGCTAATTTCTTCATAAATGATAAAAATAAGACATCAATACTAATTTATTAATTTAAGATTGTTGTAATGATTTTTCAGAAGCATTGCAATGGTTTAAATCTATAATAAGTATCTCAAACATGTGTGTATAGTTGAGCACAAAAAAACGTGAGGGCAGCCACCATTTTTCTAACTTAATTTTGTTGATAATTAATGTTATTAAGTAAAGCCTTGATGTATTAAACGAGATTAACTATTTGATATAATGTTTGTACAAACAACTATATATTTTAGAAGTAAAAAGATTACATACGTATATAATTTCACCAAAAATATAAAACAATTTTTAATATGTAGTTCTTGTGTTCATGTAAAATAGAAAATTTTCAAAAACAATGGACACATTCTTAAGTAACAAAAAAACCTTCATTTTTTGCCAACGCCATAGAAAAAATAATTAAAAAAAAACAAGAAACTCTTCCATTAAAAGAATTGCTATGTATATGATATGATATGATATGATATGATATATCACAATTCTCTAAATGAGTACTTAAATAAATTACTTAAGATAAGATTAATTATTCAAATCATTGCAATAGTTCTGAATAATCAGACATTACAACAATAGTAAATTAATAAATTAGTATCAATTCCTCGTGTTTAGGATTTAGTTATTGTTGGCTTATCTTTACCAATTCACAAACACAATATAAAAATATGAATAATCAAGTAATAACATTTTTCTAAAAAAAATGTAGTACTTCCATGTTAAGGTAATTCTTTATATTATTACCATACAACATTAACGACAACTAAGCTTCTTGGTCGGGGTTCGAGTCAGATTTACCGTTTGAAAAAAAAAATCATATACCATTAGCCCCAAATTTTTTTATATTTATCAAACTATTAGAACTAAATCAAGATGAAATATATAACTTATTAAGCCATTACTGCATAGACCATAACGTTTCTCACCTTTCATTCCTGGGAAACAACATATTTTTAGGCTTTGTACTAGTGGTTTTCTATTAGTCCATCGTTTTGCTTCCTCTTTCTTCCATGTCACACATGGTTGGTGTGAAATAAAGGCGATGGCCTTCTTGTACATAAAATAAATAAATAAACAAAAAACAAAATGGCATACTCATGGCTACATTTGAAATTTAATGACACTAGTAGTTTTTCTCCTAATCTATTGTTTTGCTTTATCTCATCTTACACATGGTTGTTGTGAAATAAATGGCGACTTATTTTTGCACACAAATTTAAATAAAAATAGCGCACATAATTTTTCAAATTGGAATTAAATTAAATGCTTTAGGTTGGTGCGCCTAATGTTAAGTAACCAATTAAATATATATCTTTTTTTTAGTAATTTTTTCAGTTTCAAGTAACATATATTTTCAATGTATATATAAAATATATTTAATATGATTTATATGAATCTCAAAATAGATACTTCCTCCGCCCCGATTTCATATTTCACATAAAATACCGATGTATATGTGAAGTCCTACCAAGCATAACAAATTTGAGCTCATGACCCAATGCATGTTCACGAACCCAACTTAGAATGGGAGACATACTGCAATACCTTTTGTTTTACGTCAATTAGTGCTTAATTATAATTAACTTTGTAACATAATATTTGAGTTTCATGTTAGACGTTTAATGCGGTGTATGATTCATTACTAAATATGTATTTCTTGTAGTTCTGCAAACTTTTATATATTTTGTCTACTATGTGTAGATATATTTTATAGTACTTGAAGGTTTACTTTACACCTTATATGCATGGTATAGATGTTAATAATGAGCATAGTATTAGAGCCGATTGTACTATGTATTTCCTGGTATAGTAGTTTGTGCACATTGCTAGTATTGTGATCGATCAACATGTTACATGTTTTATTTTATAGTGATCATCTTCTAAGTTTTGAACCATGTTTATCAATAAATATTTGCATAGTGGACAAAACGTCTGTGTTAGTTAAAAAGGTAACTAAGAACTATGATATGCAATCGATCGTTTACGAGTCTACAATTACAAATATAATCTAAATATGTTAAGAATCTTATACATGGCAGGTTTGAAAGTATATCCATTAAACTTTTATGCCTTAGGATCTAGAACTTGCATATAATAGCCCGATATATTATAGTAATAGAAAGATTACTTGGTCTAAAGAATGAGAATGCAAGTGATGTACTTATTAGAGCTCTGAGTGTGTACGTCCATCGTCCTCAACAGCAATGACCTAATGTTAAGAATTTTCTACTTCGGTATAGTCAAAATATCTGAACTCAACTTATATGCCTTTTCATATAGATCTAGTGAAACATACATGAAAATAAAATCGCAAACACCTAAGAAGAATATATAACATTAAAGAGATTTCGCTCAAATTCAACCAAGTGTGGATGGTAGTACATGGAATTATGATTCTAAATTGAACTAGCTAGATGACATGTCAAATTCTGAATCAAGAAATGATTGTTTTAGTGACAAGTATGCGACAAGTAAGTCTGATTCTGATTGATTAATGAATTTTTAGCAACATATATACGACAAGCAAGTATGATTGCAATCATATAGTGATGTTTAGTGACATATATACGCCAAACAAGCCCGTTTCGTACCATGCCATGACTTTTGTTTGGTTAATAAATATACGACAAACAAGTCATATTATGAATCATTAGTGATTAATGGGGAGCACATCAACATGTCTGATTCTGAATAATCTGGTGATTTTTACTTTACAAGTATACGATATACAATTCTAAGTCAGAATCATATGTGATTAATGGGATACACGACAAACAAGTCCGGTTCCGAATCACGTGGTGCTTTTTTACTTTACAAGTATACGACAGACAAGTCTAAATCCGAATCATTAGTGACTAAAGTGATACACGATAAATAAGCATGGTTTATACGATAAACAAATATAAATCGAATCATTAGCGATTAATGTGAGACACGACAATCAAGTTCGGTTCTGAGAATCATGTACTTTACATATATACGACAAAGAAGTCTTACTCTGAATCATTTAATGAAACCTGAGCGACAATATACGACAAACATCTTTAATTCCAAATCACTTTCAACTTGCTTTAGTTATACATACGACAAAGAATCTAGTTTAATTCGAAAATGTCATATACATCTAAGCAATCTAGGTCACTTGAATATCCGACAAAAAAATCTTACTTCGAATCGGTTAGTGAAATCTAGTTAAGTGACAACATACGACAAACATCTTTAATTTCAAATCACTTACGACTTTCTTTAGATATACATCTGACACACAATCTAGTTGAAGTCGAAAAACCTCATATACCTTAAGCAATCTAGGTTACTTAAATATCAAACAGCTTATCCACTAATCACTACTTAATTCTTTTTTCCCACAAATGAAAAGAAAATCCTCACAATGTTAACTTTAATAGCTTCTAGAGAATTCTCCACCTACCGATAATACTATTTCCTCGAGTCCTCCGTTCGATTTTTAAAAAAAAAAAAGAATCATAAATGCGGTTCGATCCATATCCGAATAAGTCAAAAATAAGAGTGGGTAGTCGTTGCTTTTTTCAAACCACCTCGCTCTTTATAACCCCTCACTTCCCTTCCTTCTCTTCACAACACAACACAGACCACACCGCTCTGAAACATCCTTCTCTTCTCCTTGCTCTCAAATGGCTAATTCCGATATCTCCAACACCTCCACTCCTCAACAAGAGGCTCATCAGCAAGAGAAACCCGAACCACTCGTAACCGAAACACCCGAAACCAAAGCTCCTGAATTTGTTGAAGCCGAAACCGAGCCTCTCCCGACTCCTCCACCAGCTGAACCAGCCGTCAATCCCGAAGCTGAACAGCCCGCCGAAAATGCTGAATTCGGCTCTGGCTCTGTGATTTGTGCGCAGCCAATCTCGATTGTTGCGCCAGGTGGGAGCTCGTCTCGCAAGAAGACGATGGACCCGGTCGAAATGGCCAAGCGTCCGGCTTGGCTACCTGATGATTGGAGGATGGAGACTAGGCAGCGTATCAATGGAATAACTGCTGGTTTGATTGATCGGGTAGGTTTTTTTTACCTTCTGTTTGTTTATCTGTCATCAATTTACTACCTTTTCATTTAATTCATCTTGTTCTTATAATTGGTGATGTTTGTGTTTGGTAAGTAGTGCTGGTTTTGAGTTTCGGAGTTAATGTAATTAATTGTCAGAAGGTGGAGTAACAAAACCACTCTGTTTGTCTCTAATTGGGCACAAACGGTTTTTTGTTTCATGACTCACGAAAAAAGCCCCAATTTTTATCAGTGAGGGCAAAAACCCTAGACCTAATTTCTCCTGGCTTTTACTTTTCTTACTAAAATTGAAATTGAAATTGAAATTGAGATTTAAATTGAAATTGAAATTGAATTGTTTAACTGCAAATTAAAGATGATACCTTTCGATTCTAGTTCCATTCATACTACAATTGGCATGCATGACTATGCAAGATTAATGTGTCTATTTTGAGATCTGTTGGTAGCAATGTTTAATTTCCGACTTGCATGCACATAAACACTCAGGCATGCATCTAGTTTTGATTTGATTGATTTGAATCTGACGTGCTTAGAAGTTGAGAGAATAAAATATGCATTCGATGTACAATGTGAGATAATAAATGTATTTGTGCAAGTATGGGCTATGTAAGGTGGGGTAGGTGTGTATCGTAAACCTCGTAAAGTTTACGATACACACCTACCCTACCTTATATAGCCCATACGACGTAAAGAAACATATCAAGCATAATAGTTCCTCCAAGGTCTTTACTTCTTACATCGTAATTTCCGTTGTCTGTCAAAGGATGTATGCATGTACTCTTTATCTGGCTGACGAATGATGATTTACCTTTTATCTTGTGTATAAAACTGTTCATTCAAGAAATATGGGTTTGTTAGTGTGTATGTTATAAATGCCATGTGAAATTGAAGATGCATTCTCCAATAGGGGTTGTAAGTCTCAAACAAGCATTTCGTTTCGAAGTTTTAGCATTGTGATCAAGTCATTTAAAATTTAGGATGTACTCTTGTTTATTATTCTGTACAAAATCTTTTATGCATAAAGTTTTGGTAGATTCTAAACATGGGCAGGATAGTCTTTGAAGGATAAGTATGATGTCTATCGGTTCTTAGGTCTATGGTATTAACTGATGTAGCAGTATTATATGACTCATTTGTTAAAGCAGGTTTATTCAGTAAGCATGTTGTCACCCACTCACCTTGAGTTAAGCAAGACATGTACTGGCGTAACTGGAGGTGCCATGTTTTCTGCATCTTTAGTTGCAGTTGGTCATTTTTTAAGTTATTAGTTTTGTCTAGCGGCACAAATTCTACAAGTAATCAAGATCATCATAAACTTCTCAAGTAACAAATCCCTTCTTTTCCGTGTTTTGAAATTGTTAACCTATCATTTACAGAATCTTAGCGATTAGGTTATATAAAGTTAATTTAGCCCGTTATTGCATACATTTGTTTCGATTTGTGAATTGTAATATTATTGCTCTCGTTGCATAGTGTTAAACTAATAATTTGAACAGTTTGCAATGTTTTTGGCTGACATCTGAATCTTGCAGTATTATTTTGAGCCATCTGGGAAACACAGATTTCGTTCGAAGATTGAGGTAGTCACTTTCATTGATCAGCAGAACGGGAAGTCTGGGTCAGATGCTGGGGTATGTGAAAAGGCAATTTCCAGTTGAAGTTTTATTCATGTATACTGTATTACTTTCATGGAATAATTCCATTCTGTATTGTAATACCAATCTTTTTCTCACAATGTGTCACAATAATTTCTATTGCAGCCTTCTGAGACCCCTGGGAGCAGCAAAAAGAAGAGAAAGGCAAAAGCAAAAACTGATGATGGGGTAGGCTGAAGTTACATTCTGCCTGGGATTATTATTTTGTAACATTATGTACATCTTCATTCTCCTTACTTCGAGTTACAATTATTTTTCCTGCAGGCTTCTGGAAGTGAGACCAAAAAAAAAAGGAAATACACAAGGAAGGACAAGAAGTCTGCTGCTCCTGAAAATGCCGGGGACGTTCCTGCTGAAGTTGGGGAGCTTAAGGTAGAGGACTATGTTGCTGATGGTGCAGTTGTGGGCACTGGAGGGAGGCCCTATGGCATGAGCGCTGATGCCGTGATCACTATACAACAGCCTGATGGTGTGCAAGCTGGAGGAGAGGGTGATGACCTCATTGTCATGCAAGCTGGAGGTGAGGGTGATGACCTCATTGACATGCAAGCTGGAGGAGAGGGTGATGACCTCATTGACATGCAAGCTGGAGGAGAGATCAATGTGGATCAGGCTGCTGGTGTGGAAGCTGAGGGTGGCGGGGAATCTTGAAGTTCCTGAGAGGTAGCTAGTTTTCTTAGTTGTTTGTAGAGTAGAGCTTGTTTTTATAGAACTGAAAGCGTTGAAGAATGTTTTTGAGCAATTGCCTTGTATTTTGTGGACAATTTCAGTAACATATGATGAAAGTTTACTTTTTAAGTATTGTTAGATAACATGGATAGAATTGCCTCTTAGATCTTAGATCTTAGATCTGGTTTTAGTCTTACCTCTTCCTTCATTTCTCTTAGCCTCTTTCTCGCCTCCTAGTCCTCCCTCTGTATTTTTTCTGTCCATCATTTGCCCTCCTCCGGTCAGCTCTCCCTTCTTTTCCGCTCCGGCTCCTCAGTTTTGTTTCTGCCACATCCCTCCTCTTTTCTCTGCTCGGGATTCTTGGCTCTCCTCTGTTTTCTATCTCTATTCTGTCTTCTCCTCCTTCCCATGGTCAGCACTCAGCAGCCTCTAATGGCTTTTACAGCCTCATTTCCAGTGTCGAGACTTGCTCTTCGTAGCTTGCCTCCCTCCCTCCCTAGATGGGAAGTTCTACAAACCTGGTCTCTTGGATACTATGAAGCTACAAAAGGGCCATTATTTGTCCTTTTTCTTGAATGTATCTCGGCTGCCCGAAAATCAGTCAAACCAAAAGCGTTAGTTGTCAAGGATGGATGCTCCGTAATTAGCTTCAACAAAGAAGAAGTTACAACGTTGGTAGCTCTGTTTGCTTATACGATTATTGGTAAATTCTCATCTTCAGTCCCTCACAATACAATGGTGACTCCTACTTTAAAATATCTGGCTTTGAAGGTGAATTTCAATGTTAATTTTATTAGTTCTGAGTTCTTATGCTTGAGGATCTTGTTGTAAGAAGATTATATGGTCCTGAGGTTTAACGGTGCCTTGTTTATAGATCATTGATTTGTGTTTGTTGGATCGGCCCCGTTTGGTTATGCAGTAGTTTCATCTTTAGTCCCTATTGGCTCACTTTAAAAAATGTTCATTTCATGTTCTTTTACTCTAAAACTTTATTTGAGATTGTCAAGTTGTTGGGTAGGTCTCTTAAAGTAGATGATGCTACTGCTAATAAGCCAAGAATTGATAGAGTCCGAGTGTGTGTCGAATCTTGTCTCAACTTATTTATTTAATTTATCTTGAAATTGAATGTGAGATCAAAATATTTTATGTCCGTACTTGTGTCTTGTGTCTTTGTTGCAAGTCAGGCCATGACATAGTTTAAACAAGTGATTGGTATAGAATCAAAGTCTGAGTTGTGTATATATTTAGGTGCTTTTAAGTGATTTTAACCCGGTTTTTTGAGCTAAAGTTCTATACCAATCACTCTCTTAGTGTTTGAGTTCTACAAAAGTCAAGTGTGATTTTATTTCGAGTGACTTGGCTTCATTCTAAAGTAAGAAATCGGTTCTTACTAGCCTCTTTGATCATTTTGTTAGCAAGGAATCGACTGTTGACCGAGTTAGTATAGTGTCATTTGAGGAAGGTTCAAAAGTCTTGAAGATAGAGCGATCAGTAATTGAATGATTGGGATGAGTATCCTTTTATTTTTTAGAACTACTTTGAATCAGATTTGCAAGATATCGGTGAGTCTATAGAGTCTATGAAGATCTCCTTCTCAAGTATGTTGTACAAAGTTTGAAGGGTTTCCTTTGATCTTTCAAAATTACTTTGAAACCGAACCTAGAGATTTGAGTTGTAGCAAACATAGTGATGAACTTCTACTCATTGATGTTTGTGAAGAATCATTAGAGTAAGATGATTCTAGATATTCTCTTGAAATATCTAACCCAAACCATCGTTGGTTGCCTATGGTAGTGAAGTTCCAGAGATAGAACCTTGCATTCTAACACACAGAGAAAGAAAACCAGAATGCCCCGCTCCCTCTTTTGGAGACAGATAAATGTGTCTTATGATTCTCGTTCAATTGAATTACGAAAGGATTCACCTTGATTTGATCATTGTAATGGCCAAAATTCGCTCTTCCAGCATGACTGACAAATTGGTCCATCAAGGCCACGACCCAATCCATGGTCTTTAAATAAGTCCATCTCAACCTCACACGCGGGTTGGGCTCCAAGAGGTCGCCCAACCAAGCCACCTAGTGGACCCGTCACATAACCAAAAGGCTTGCATACTGACTAACTCATTTGGCCTCCCTACTTCATAGCGGACAGACATGCTAGCCAACACACTTGGCGAGTCTGACATACATGCTAGCCAACACACTTGGTGAGTCTGACATACATGCTAGCCAACACACTTGGCGAGTCTGACGGACATGCGAGCCAACCTTACTTGACCGACTCGCCCAATCTGCCAGAAACGAATTCAACCGACTTGAGACTCATCCAACCCAATTCGCAAGGCCAACCATGTTAGCCTAACGGATTGACCGACCCACGTTGCTTGACTAACTCAGTCAGTCAGTAAGCAACCGACTAGACTGAGTCAGCCCACGAAGTCCCTCCGGACTCGAAAGATAGGAAAAGTGGGTACAGACTGTAACGATTGGATGGTCTATATAGGAAGGCAGGCGGAAGGAGGAAGGGGCATCTGATTCAGACTACAAAAAAAACCTAGCGATCAATCGAACTCCTCTCACTCAACCCTCAACACTCTATCAATCAGTCAGACGATCAAGCTCTCAGTCTGTCAGTTAGACGATCAAGCTCTCAGTCTGTCAGTTAGACGATCAAGCTCTCAGGTTGTCAGTCAGACAAGCTAAACCTTCCGCCATCCTACCTTCGCTTATCGACGATCACTAGTTAGCTTCCCTTCACACGGTCAACTAGCACATTGTCGGTAACCATTCAATTCTTGTCGAACCGCCAACAGGATAAGTCGACCTCCATCATTTCCATCTCTCTCATTGTCTCTTTGTTATTCTTTGTTTCATTACTGACTTGAGCGACGGAGTCCCAACGGTCGGCACCACACCGGTGTCACCTTGGTATCTTACGTCTCTAGGTTTGTTGCTTGTTGCCTTGCAGATCGTCGTTGCCCCCCAATTCATCAACCTAAATTCGAATGTAAATTCTGAGCGTCTACACTTTGGCGCCCACCGTGGGGCCCCGACTATCGAAACAGACATCTAGCAACAACAATCATACCACGCCAAGCGATCATCATGTCTCGCTCCGACGAACCCATTCTGGAACAAATCGAGGAGGTCGACGTGGTCACTCAGATTAGGACCTTGGCCGCCCAGATGAAAGAGAACGCCCAAAAGATCAATCTCCTTGAGGATGAGAACCGTGATGTCCACGAAGAGAACATGGCCGGAAGTAGAAAGTGGACTCCGTCGTTCAACGAGGCTCCTACCCCAGATGAGGCTTCCTGTCGCCGACAGACTCAGGTCACTGGAGTGGAGAACCCACCACGTAACCTCATTGAGGCTCACCGACTAACCTTTGAGGAGACGGAAGGGGTGATTCCCACAACTCCAGTCTCTCAAACGACGAACGCCCTCCCAAGATCAGCTCCTGAAGTCACTTCGGTGATTAACAACAGAAGGGTGTCATTCGAGGGTGCTAACCCAAGGATGCCTGACGAGCTGCCACAACAACAACCTCAATGTATAAGCCTAGACAAGTTACTAACCCCTTCTCCAGGTAATAGGAGTAGCATTGAGAAACTAGCTTCCAAGCTGGTAAGCTTTGAAGAAATGATCCAAAGGATCCCCGGAGTACCCGCTCCCATCAAGAAAAGCTTGCCCAACAGCTTCGCCGACTCACC
>JAYMSP010002727.1:0-22747 GCA_036897095.1 Plantago elongata
CTGAGCAAGAGTAAATGTGTGTGTGTGTGTGTGTGTGTGTGTGTGTGTGTGTGTGTGTGTGTGTTGTTGGAATTTAAATACAAAAAGTAAATGACACAACAAGTATATTGGTATATGGAGGTAGTGTAATCATCCAACTAATCCACTCGGCCTTGAGAGGCCTAGAATTCACTAGAACAAATAATTGAGTTCTCCTTACAATTGATCATATTCTAAGATTCCTATAAAAAATGGTTCCCAACCAAATGTTCCCCAGCTCCTAGAGCCAAGTACTTCCTGTACTCAAGATAAACTTGGAGTTATTCCTTGATTTCTCAAATCAAGTACTTCTTGTACTCCATGCCTTGATGGTGTTAGTTATAATGTTGATTGTCAGGTAAGCTTTTCATTATAACTTTTCAGCTATGTCCAGAGAGCTTGAAGGGATGACACTAATTAATATATTTGTTCAGTATATGGTAGGTTCTCCTTAACTGACCCAAGTTTGTGAGATTTGTTCAAGAGAATGAAACTCAGATAGTTATCAAATAATTCAACTCTCTCACAAATTACACTACTTGTTGAAGGATCAGGACACTTAGAACTATTAGTGCATTCTCAAGCTTGTTGGTCGCAAAAGATAGCTTGGAGAATTGTAGTAAGAATGCTTCAGAAAATACTTACTTAATAGTTGATATGATATCGTAGTTCATGTGTGTTTCTCAGCTTCTAAGAGGTGATATACATAGGTGAATTTGATAGTCGTTTGAATAGTATCTGTTAGACATATTTCAAATTAAATCCGTTCATATCTTGAAATTAGTACTCCCATGCGTATATCTCTTTTCAGAGAGTTCTGCAGAAGGGTAATGACATTTATGTCCAACATTAAATGCAATGTACTATATTTCATCTTGTAGTCTCAATGGATGCATGTAGCTTTCTGAAGCATCACATCGTTGTGACTTTGTTTTGTGAGCAAAACACAAGTCTTTACATAGCTTTCTGGAAGCAATTATCTGAGGAGACTTTCCTCCTTTGTCTTCAGATACCTTTGTGCAAAACATCTTCTCCTTTGCTTGGATGCCTCCCTCCTGGTCTTCTTCACTCTAAGTAAAAATTACATTCAGAGACCTAACATCCTATTACAAGGTATCTAAAAGCTATCATACTTGGTGTGTTTCTTCTTTATAATGGTCAAGTGACCTAGAGTACTAAACATCTTTCTGAAACTAGGATAAGTTATTGTGCTGAGTGATCAAAATACTAACAGATATTCCTAACAAGTGATTTAATTATCGATTCTAGAAAGAACTCCACCGGCAGGTTCAAAATTCGCACCCCAAGTGATCGTCGTCGCGCTCTTGTCATTATCCGCGGGAAAGTTCAGTACCCACTTTCTAATCGAGAGGAAATGTCCTGCCACTTTCCACGGTCTTCCCGTCAAAGTCTGATCCCAGTTTTAATCTAAGACACCCCGAAGGCAGTAGTAGTTGTTCCCTAAATCAATCATCTCACCAGAGCCATGAAGGTCCCAAAGCACATCCAATTTGGCTATCATTGCCGGATAAAACCAAGGTTTACCAAGAACCTTGACTAGTATCACATCTTTCTAGTGGTTCGTAAAATTTTACTGGAAACCCTCTGTCCAAACCACTCGTTTGAACGGCATCTCCGGATTCGCTTCTAGAATACTTATTTTCTTGACTTCCTCGCTGATCCGGTCCTTATCAATTTCCACATCCAAGGGTTTTGGTCCACCGTAAAGCTTAGATGTATAAGAGTCTTTAACCAGAGTTGGTTCGTTCTCTATTTCATTCATATTGAGATCTGCATCCAAATCAACAGATCCCGATTTGTCCTATCTCGCACGTTTCTGGGTCCTAGAGGGAGGGGGGGGGGGGGGGGAGGAGGAGCCGGACCCATGGTCGGCGTCACTGTTAAGGGAGAAGAGGGAATCACCAGAGCTTGAGTCAGAAGTCAGGCGCCGACGGAAGAGCATACAAGCGACATACGAAGTTTTAATTTGTATCAATTTTACCTTTATTTTTATAATACGAAAGTAAAAAGTCACCATGTTTTTGAGTGGGAAGTGACCAATATGTCCCTGATTTGTAATGGCTGGACAATGTTATTTATATCTTTTGTCTACTTTCTTTTTATGTCCTTTTCAATTTATTTTCTTCATAATTACTAAAATAGATAATATAAACATATAAAAGTTATACAGATTTTTGTATTTTTTGTACTTGTTACACCAATAACTGGTATGTAATTAAAATATCTAAGAATAGAGATCTAAAGACTTTGTTTGATTGATAAGCCACAAATAAGCAAATGATGGAGCTTATATAGCTAACTTATAGACCAGACGTTTATCAAAGTTCAGAGGCCGTTGGATTAATAACAACTTGATCCCATCGTAGTCGTTGATCTAAAATAGAATAAACGTAATACAACTCAATAATCGAAAGTACACATTTATTTAAAGAACATAATCTTGCCAACAATGGCTAATATCGATTGTAACAATAGTCCACAAATAGAGACTACTCTTGACTATATTTCGACCATTAAAGTTTTAAGAAAATTATACATAAAATTTATAATGATCGAGATATAGTCAAGATTGATCTCTATTTGTAGAGTACCAAAAAACATGAAATTCGGAGTAACTAAATTGGTTGTCAATATCGAACAAAACATGTGCAGTTGACCGGAGAATTGGTAAAAGTACCTAAACTGAAAGGGTGGTTGATATTGAGTTCCTAATTGGTTGGTACCATTCTGGAGTACTGAAAACAAAATCCAATCGTTTAACATTAATTTAAAAACACATCTTAATGTACTCCAGAAAGTGTTTTATTAGGGAAATTTCACTATCTTATCTATTCTTCATGAAGAATTTTTTGTAACTTAACTCTACTGCTAAGTCTTCTCCATATATCTATCCTTCATTAATACTGTCTGCAACCAAGTCCAATGGAAGTGATGACTAATTGTGCTGCAAAATCTTCACCATAACTCTATTAGTCGATACTTCATTAAGACTGTATGTGACAAATTCTGTTGTAAGTGACGAAAAAGGTTGTGAAAATGAGGTTTGTGACAGGGCTGTAGATAACATGATCGGTTTTGGTGGGATTCCAATAGACTCAATGCTTCCTTGGAACATCTCCACAACCTTACTTGTTGATGGTCTATCCGATGGAATGGTCTGAATGCACCAAAACCCAATCAAGAACATCTTCCTCACAGTTTGCACTTCCTCTACGGACATGAATTCTTGAAAACTGTTATGTTTGGAATATCTGTTAGTATTTTTTAGCAATCACCATATGACTTATCTTTAGTACAGAAAGGTGACTAGTACTCTTGGTTCACTTGAACATTGTAAAAGAGGAAATCACTTAGTATGTTAGTCTAGTAAACTTGTAATAGGATTATTAGGTCTCTGAATGTAACTTTATATTTCTGAGAAGGCCATGAAGAAGGATCATAGCAGTAGATTTTAATCGAAGATCCGATGACTGAAGATTGCATAAGTTTATGAAGACATAAGGTTTAGTCTCCGCAGATAGACTATGTCCATAAAGCATATTGTATAGTGCAAATATTGCACATAACAAGTCTCTGGACATGTGACATCACTGAGTTCAGGAGCATGCTAGCTTTCAGAAAGGCTTTCAGAAAGGCTCATGTGTCTGTTGAGACTATAGGACAAGAAATAGTACAGTGCATTAATTACACCGGTAGAAAAGTCGCTCAATGTATAGTCCCCTCTGAAAAATGAGAAAGGGACTTATGACTACTCATTCAAGGTATGAACAGATTGAATTTTGAGAAGGTCTGACGAATACTATTCAAACAACTCTCAAATTCATTTATAAATATCAACACTTAGAAGCTAAGAAATACACTCACGAACTATGCTCATTTCAACTATCAAGCAAGTATTCTCTCAAGCATTCATACTACCATTCTCCAAGCTTTCTGTTACAACTATCAAGCTCGAAGAATCACTAGTAGTTCTAAGTGTCCTGAACCTATAACAAGAGATTGCTATTCGTGAAAGAGTTGAATTTTCAGATACATTTTCTGAAGCTCATTCTGTAGAAAGGATACCAATTAATTGGGTCAGTAAAGAGACCCTACCATATATTGAACAAGTATATCAAGTAGTGTCATCTCTTCAAGCTCTCTGAAAACATAACTGAAAATTTATAAGAGAAGCTTACCTGACAACCAACTTATAACCAACATCATAAAGGCATGGAGTACAGGAAGTACTTGATTTGGGAAATCAAGGAAAAGCTCCAATGTCTGAGTACAGGAAGTACTTGGCTCTAGGAGCTAGGGAAAAACTCAAGGGGACATTTGGTTAGAAACCAATTGCTTGTAGGGATCTCAGAATAAGATTTATTGGAAGGTGAACTCAAATATATGTTCTAGTGAATTCCAAGTCTCAGAAAGTCCGAGTAGATTAGTTGGAGGATTACGCCACCTCCATATACCACTATAAACTATTGTGTTATTTAGTTCACTGTACTTACATTCCAGCATTACACAACCACACACACATTATTACTCCCAAGCACAATCACATTTATCTATTGTTTAAGTCTTCCACTCTTTGAATCTAAGTATCAGAAATCCACCATTTTCTGAGAAAGACTGTTTCTCGATAAAAGTTTGAAAAGACTATTCACCCCCCCCCCTTGAGTCTTTTCCTTTGCCGTTATCTAGATCAACAAGTGGTATCAGGGCAGGAGGTTTCTAAGCCTTCTGCACTGAACCTCGATCCCCCAGATAGGTAAAGGTTGTTGTCTCTTTTCGAGGATGTTTTTAAATGTGTGTTATGTGTGCAAGTATGTCTTTGAGTGATGCTCCGGTTCTGAATCTCGAGAATTACGAGAAATGGAAGAACAACATGATGTTGCATCTTGAAGCAATTAGTGATGAGATGATCTATCTCATCAAGGAAGGACCAATCAAAAGCAGATAGCTCAAACATGGAATTGTAGTATCTAATGGTCGGAGAAATGCTGATGCTGAAGGTAGTGATACTTCTACTAGTGATAGTGGTCGTGTTTTTGCTTGATAAGTTGAGTATGAAGACAAACCTCGTGAACTTTTGACATTGGAAGATGCCAAGAGATACAGGTTGGATGGTCAAGCTCGTAACATCATCATTTGATCGACAAATGAGCATAGACAGTGCAAACTGTGGTGTGCAAAGACGGCGAAAGTTATTTGGCAATTGATAGAATAAATCTGTGTCGGAACTGAGAAAACCAAGGAAAAACAAGTTCGAGCTTTAAAGTTGAAATTCAAAAGTTCAAGTACGATCGCACTGAAACTCTGGAAGAACTTGATTTTTAGTTTACTACTCTCATGAGTGATATGGCTACACTTGGAGAAAGTGACAGATACTCAAATTATGAGAAATGGAAAACTATTGTCAGAAGTTTGATCTAGAATTGGTTGCATACCCAGTAACACTACTTCAATCATGAAATGTCCCAAATCACTCTAGTAGAACTCTTTTCACATTTAGCCACTATAAGGTATGAGACAACCCAAAGAGGATTGGCTACAGCTAAGAAGTTGCAGAGTGTTGCTCTAGTTACTCAAGGTACTTCTAAAAAGAAGGATACCAGAGAAGTGTCTGAAGAAAACTCTCTTGTTGTGTGTCACATGAAGAAATGTGTGAGTCAAGAGATTGAAAGGAGAAAAGCAAAAGAGAAGCTGAAAAAGCATCTCGGCCCAAACTACCATCAATACATGAACATCCAAACGAACAATTCTCTAAACAACCCTGCTTAGAAAGCTGTTAGTACTGAAGTTGGGAATGATATATACTTCTATTGTCAGAAACCTGATCACTTCAAACGTGATTGTCCTGCTTTTAATAAGCTTAAGATGGGTGACAAAAAGGAGAGAAGAACATTCAAAAGAACTCAGAGGAAATTACTCACTGAAGAGAGAAAGAAGATCCAAATTTAACTTGATGCTCTAGATATTGAGTCGGATTCTGAAGATGAGGATTCAGATGACTCAAAATTACTATAACCAAAATTTTGCGGGATTACTCACGATATAATCGACGTTGGCTTGAAGAAGAATGATATGTGTGGGGTTGCTGAGATCGTAGGTCCCGACATCTCCAACATTGAAGAATGCCTTATCACTGAAGAGGTAATAAACACATCACAATTCTTGTACTACGAAGTGATGATGGAGGCATTAAGGATTTGGAATTGGTCAAGAGTGAACTTGATCGATATGAGAGAGAATTTTTGGTTGTTGAATCAATGATCAAGATTCTTGAAGAATGCAAAGAAACTCTTGAAAAAGAGATTTCTGATTTGACAAAGGTATCTGTGACAAAAGACGCTGAAATAGCATCTCTCAAGTCTCAGATATCGGAGAATGAAAATTCTCATGAGCTAGCCTTGAATGAACTAAATGAGAGATTGAAGAAACTTCTTTTTGGAAAATGAAGAACTCAGAAATAAAGAGGTTTTTTTTCAAATAATTTGCCAAAGCTAGTGACACTCTCACGGAGGTTCAATCTTATTTGAGAGACCCTTCTGGGAAAGGAGGACTTGGACTTGACGCCAATCAAGTAATTTCACTCCTTTGAAGAAGAGTTGTGGAAGTTGACCTTTGTGAGAAGTCAACATAAAGGTTCCAAAGAAACCTATAGCATTGGTCAGAAAGCTAGTGTTATTGACAAAGTAAAGCAGTTGTGACCAAACCTCTGAAGGAACAACAAGTCCCAAAGAAACATGTGGAAAAGGTTTTTGAAAAGAAACATGATCCTTTTTTTTTTTTGGAACAATTTTCTAATTATTGACTGAAAATGAAGGAAAATCACGGGGGTTTATAAGAACCCGTGTATAGAGCTACTAGAGACATACTGCTAAAATCCAAAAGATCTATAACAAACACAATAAGTGTCCAGAAAATAACTAAACTAAACAAAAAGTTATCCAAATAAAAAGCCATACACCAGCTAGTCCAAAAAGATCCCATAGCAGGCCTGGGGTTCGTATTCTTCATCCAATCAACCGAGAGGAGCTGGATTTCCTTCCACAAATGCTGCTCTAAATATTGATAGTTCTCCATAATAAATCTTCAACCAAATGCAACCTCCACCAAAGATGTGTGACATACTTACAACTACAACCTAATACAATTATAACTATCATCTATTGATTTAACTCTAATACATGGAACCAAGTATACATATCATAATCAAACTCAGCCTGGATCCATCCACTGGTGATAGTGATGATAAAATCAATAATGTAACCCGGATCATCCTGAAAACTAAGCCAAACCATCCTAAAGTTGATTGCAGAAAAACTATGCCACCAGAAAATCCATTGAAGCATCAAATTATCAAACAACATGATCCACATTCCAAACAGAGAGGAAAGCAACCAAAATAAAGTCCAACTGAAAACCCCACTGGCTTTTCTCTCATATTTTTTAGTGTACATAGAAAGACAATAAGATATTATCTTGTCAAAATGCACACTATTCATTAATATTGCCTTTTGAAATCCAACTGCTTTTCTTTCACTAGATGCAATAACACTCAAACACCAAACAGAACACATACTAAAGACACTAATAAACCAAAGGCTCCACCAAAACCAAGACTGCCTTTGCTCCATACAAAAGATAAGATCCAAAATTCTCCAGAAATACCAAAAGTGAGACGCACAGTTCTGGTACCAAAAATCATCATTTTCCCAAGGCAGATATAAGTTAGTAATTTCCAATGAAGAGATAACATACAACAAAAAATTAACATACAACCTAGTAGAGAGAGCTTGGACTCTCTACTAAAACTATCTGCTAGAGCCAACAAATTCCTCCACCCATAAACCATTTTCATCTTCCACCAAAGCTTACAGAAGCTATAAACAGAACAACTCCGAAAAACACAGCTAACTAAAACAAGCTGAAATCAAAGAAACTGAAGAAACCTAACAGAACTAATATAAATCAATCCTTTTCCTTATTTTTTTTTCTGCATAAATATTTGGATTTTTTTCTTTTCTGTTTTTGCTGCTATATATTCTATTTTATTTCGCAGTCCATACTTTATTCATTTTTTTCTTTTTTTAAACCGAATGCAAGGTATGATAACCGAATGCAAAATAACAAAACCCTGAAGGGGTAAATCTATATAGCAACTGATAGCAGGATAAGGATCCAAAATCAACCAATGAAGATCACCAAGAGAAACACAAATCTCTGCAAATAAGAGATTACTACCAGCTAACTGATTACTATCAAGGATGAGCCAAGAAAAAGGCCAGGTTAAACCCAACTAATAAGAGAGAAAAGAAGGCCACAAATCAATGTTTGACATATCTAATCTGAGGGGTATGAATCTTATCCTGAAAGGCTATTTTTTCTTAAAAGATGGGTAGGGCAATCAAGAGGGTTAAAATTGGCTAAAGACTAGTAGAAAAGGGAGTTTTTAGATAACCAATCAGCTGTAGAATTTCCTTCTCTATACAAATGAGTAAAAGTAATTTGTTAATCACTTTTGAGGGCAGAGATTTTTTGGAGAAGAGGGGCTAGCTTCCAATGACAGGGTAAAGAAGAGTTATTAATGAGAGAGATGGCATTATTAGAATCAGATTCCAACACAAGCATAGAATATTGATATTCTAAACAAAGATCCAGACTTATCAAAATATCCTTTAATTCAGCTTCCAACACTGAACTAACTCCAACAAATTCCTGAAAAGCCCATAAAATATCTCCATTGCAACCTCTTACAAGACCACCATAAGCACCCAAAGAAGAAGAGGACTCAAAAGCCCCATCTGTGTTGATCTTTAACACACCACTGTGAGGTGGTTCCCAAAAGATAGGTAAAGCCTTCTTAGCAGGAGCTGCTCTAAAACAAATATTCCAAAACCTGGAAATAGGCTATTTAAATTCCAACCAGAATGCAATTTTTGTCCACTAAAGGACCATATAAGAAAGCTTTTTTCTTACCCTTGGAGATTGGAGCTCCAAGATAAGAAATAGGCAGATCAGAAATTTCAAAACCAGTAATTTCAGAAATTATAAAAACATTAGCTCTTTTACCAAGGTAAGCATTACTTTTGGCTAAGCTAATTCATTGCCCATAAATCTGCTCATAGTGTCTAAAAAAGACATTAACTTAGAAAGTCAAGATTTTCGCCCATTACAGAAAACAATGCAGTCATCAACATAAGCCAAATGACTCACATTCACAGTGCTTTGAGAGACAAAATACAAAGAGGGATTTTCTTCATAAAGCTTATTTAAACCTCTACAGAAATATTCATTGGCCAGAATGAACAAAGTAGGAGATAGAGGATCTCTATATCTTAAACCAAGGCCAGAAGGAGTAAAGCCACAAGAGTTTCCATTCACCAAAACACTAAAGTGATAATCAGTAATAGTTCTCATAATCAAATCAATACACACAAAAGAGAAACCCATAGCTAATTACACAAATTTCAAAAATGACCAGTCCAACCTATCATAGGCAATAAGGAAGTCAATTTTTAAAATAAGGTTAGAACTCTTGCATTTTTTATCCAAATCAAAAACCAATTCTTAAGTAAGAAGAATATTATCCACGATAGATCTTCCTTTTAAAAAACCAGATTGATTTTTAGAGATCAGATCAGGGTGAAAGGGGGTAACTCTATCATTCAAGAGTTTAGAAATAATTTTATGCACAGAGCTACAAAGACTGATAAGTCTAAATTGGAGACCAACTAATAGCAATTGTAACTTTAGGGATTAAAGCAATAACAGTATGGGTAAAACCAAGGGGAATATGAGAACCCTGAAAGAAATCCAACACAGCTTCTAACAAATCATCTTTAATAAATTCCGAAGAAGATTGATAAAAATCATCTGAGAATCCATCAGGACGAGCAGAAGCCCCTTTATTCAAAGAAAATAAGACCCCCTTAAGTTCCATTTCATCAGGAGGAATGCAAAGCATCTTATTCATTTGAAAAGAAACCTGGTTGTCAAAATTTTCAAAATTAGGGGTGCCAGAGAGATGAATATTATTAGAGATGGTGTTACCAAAATAATAATCAACTGACAACTCAATTTGTTTCTGATCAAAGTGAAGAGTACCATTATGCTCAATTTCAGAATTTTTAGCTTTCACTCTTTTCCTTTGAGCCATGTTATGAAAAAGTTTAGTGTTTCTGTCCCCATCAACATTCCAAACACAACTAGCCTTTTGTCTCCAGAACTTTTCTTCCATATCCAGTAAAGCTTGAAACAAGCAGACTTATCTTTTAAAAGCAAATCATTGCTGACAGAGGGAGAAGCCTCACACATTTGTACAATAGACACCAACTCAGCTTCTACTTTTTTCAAATTAAAAATATCACCAAAAGAATTTTTGTTCCACCAAACTAAAATTGCTTTAATTTGTGTTGTTTCTCCCAAGGTTTTTTGAAACCAGATTGCCTTGAAGGTAAAGACCAATTTTGAAAAAATAGCATGAAGAAATCTTTGTGGGCAATCCACATGTTATGAAATCTGAATGTTCTAGGGCTACCAAGAGCCAAAGATTTAGCAATCAACATCAAAGGTTTTTGATCTGATTTCCTCCCCACACCATGTTAACAGTATTACTAGAAAATAAGTTTAACCAAGCTTGATTAAAAATTTTTATATTCAGTCTTTCCTTAACACCCCCTCTTTGCCAAGTAAAAGGCAAGCCCACACAACCCACATCAATCAAGTTACAATCAATTATACAATCATAAAAGTCAAATAAAGCAGATTGGTCAGGTGGGTAACCACCTTGTTTTCATGACTAGCCACAATTACATTGAAATCCCCTCCCACAGCCCATGGAAGAACATGATTAGAACTGTTTTTGAGTTCATCACATAACAAAATTCTCTCCCTTTTAGTGTATTTAGCATAAACTAAAGTGAAGAAGCAAGGCACATTGTATAAAGGGCTAGATAGTTTACGATGCACAAATTGTTCATGATCAATCAACACCTCAATTGAAACAGACACATTGCAAAACACCCTGATTTTGTTACTAAAATTACCAATAACTTTGTCCATGCCATACATTTTGGTAAAAGAAAACTCATCCAGAGCAACCAAGGGTTCAAGTAAACAAATGACATCCAAATTATCCTTTTTTGAGAATACAACACATTTTGTTGAGAAACTTTATTCCCTACACCTCTTATTCTAAACTAAAACACATTCATTGAGGCACAACAGAAGAAGAAGGACTATTTTTCTTAGATCTAGTACCTAAAGCTACAAGAGTAAAGGTCATAGAAGAAGAAATTAAATACTTATCAGAGTTAGAGCAAACATTAGAGTCAGAAAGAACCACAGGATTAGGCAAACTATATGAAGGATCAACATTATCAAAAGCCAGAGAGTTACCTTCATAGAAGAAGATACCAGGAGATTAGTCAATCTCAGCAGCCAACTCAATCTGAGGGTTATATTCAACTTCTTCCATTACCTCAGGGAAGACAGAACTATCCACAATATCACCAGTGGACTTTCTTATATTTTCAATCAGTATGAGGGGCTCAAATTCAGGCACCACCTCCTCTACAAAGTTCTCATTTTGAGCAGGATTCACAGAAGAACCAAATAGAACATTATTAGTGTCCTCAACACCCGAGTCAACATTCCCAGCCCCATAACTCTCAGGGACAGGTTGAGAATTCATAGGACTAGATAGATTTTCCATCTCATTCCCTTCCTCAGATTTCAGAACTTCAAAGGCATTAGAGGTAGGAATTACTTCTTCAACAGAGTCCTCTTTCCAAGAAGGCCAATCTTCCAAAGAATCTTTGTATTCTTCCCTTTGGAATTACTCAAAGTTATCCAACCATCATTATCCTCAACAGACTGAGTATCCCGAAAAATAGAAGTGTAACCTGCAAAGGAAGCATCTGCCACAAGTCTATTCTTGCTTGAGTCAAGGTTAGAGTTATTCACCACAATCTTTGGTCTAAGATTGAGGAACTTAGCAAAACAAGTATCATAACCATGACCGAGTTTACAGCAGTGTGAACAATAAGCAGGCCAATTTTCAGCTTTCAAATGGATTTTAAGTTTTTCACCTTTAATTTGAATACAAATAGCCTCAGGAAGAGGCACATAAACATCAACTTCAACTAAAACCCTAGCCTTCTCTAATATAGAAAAAGAAGCAGTAGCAGAGTCTACCCTAAGATGTTTACCCAAAGGTTTAACAAGTTCAAACATAGCTTCATGATGAAACAAAAAAATAGGGACATGTTTCAGAGATAACCAAATTGGAAGCAACGGCGAGTCTTTAGCCACATTAAAATTAGGAGACCATTGAACCAAACGCATACCAAAAGCACCTACATTCAACGATTGTCTCAACCACATAAATTCATAATCTTCTTTCACAGAACAACGGATAATAAAAATTTTTAAACTACAAAATCTAAACGAAATATCACCTTTAAGAATCCAGTTTGAGTAAAGCCTTATTTTTACCTCTGAGATAGTCGGAACTCCGAGAAGGAATTTACCAACAAGAAGTATGGTCTAGTTGTTGTAGATGACTTCTCTAGGTTTACCTAGATTTTCTTTATGAAATAAAAATCTGATGCTTGGGTGGAGATACCAAACTTGATGAACAAAGCTTGAAGTCATGAAAAATGACAAGGTATCTGCAATCAGAACAGAACATGGTACTGATTTTGTCAACCATTACATAAAAGAGTTTTGTACATGCAAATGTATGCAACATCAACTATCTTCTGTAAGAACACCACAACTAAATGGTGTTGCTCATAGGAAGAATAGGACCTTTAAAGAAGCTGCAAGGACAATGCTAGCTGACACTGAATTAGTGAAGTTTATTGGGTTGAAGGTGTAAATACAACATGCTACACTCACATTATATGTTTAATAAATAAACACCATGACAAAACTCCTTATGAGATTTTGGTTGGTACCCTTAGAAATGAGAAACTCTATCATTAATATTGAGGATGAGTCTGACAAAGAAAAGCATATTGTGCTTAGTAACAACGAGATGACTCTTAGACATGATGAAGAATTTCCGATGAGGATTCCAAAAATGGAAACTGAGAATATTCATCGTAGAGACTTTTCTGGGAATAACCTTTCTCAAAGTAATATTCCAGAATCTCTCACACTGAACAAGTGTCTGATATTTACCGCACTTCTAGTGTACAAGATATCACTGATTTTGAAGGAGTATCAACTCATAATCGTAGTGATTCGCATTTACATCACGTAGATAATGACCATACTATCAAAACCTATAATGAAATGGTCAGGGATCATCCTGCAAAGGATGTGATTGGTTGAATTGATCAAGGTGTTAGAACTAGGAGAGCAATAGCTGAAAATGTTGATTCTCTCTTTGGTTGTTTATCTCAAACATTGAACCTAAGACTATTGAAGATGCATTAAAGGATCAAGACTGGATCTGTGCAATGCAAGAAGAGTTGGATCAATTTGAAAGAAACAAGGTTTGGAAACTAGTTCCATTTGTAGAAGTAATATCTGTGATTGGAACTAAGTAGATTTTCAGAAACAAGATTAATGAGTCTAGTGAAATAACCTAAAACAAAGCAAGGTTGGTTGTCAAGGGATTTACCCAGACTGAATGTTTAGACTTTGAATAGTCATATGCACCAGATGCAAGATTGGATGCAATTAGACTATTTCTAGCCTTTGCAGCTCATAATGACTTTAAAATTTACCAAATGGATGTTAAAAGTGCATTTCTGAATGGTGAACTTACTGAGGAAGTTTATGTTGATCAACCACTAGGCTTTGAAGTTTCCTCAGAAAGTAGGATGGTCTATAAGTTACGGGAAGCTCTGTATGGACTGAAATAGGTTCCAAGAGCATGGTATGACACTTTGGCCAAATACCTTCTGGAAAGTGGTTTTAAGAAAGGTGAAGTT
Organism: Plantago elongata; assembly: GCA_036897095.1. Classification (NCBI taxonomy): domain Eukaryota; kingdom Viridiplantae; phylum Streptophyta; class Magnoliopsida; order Lamiales; family Plantaginaceae; genus Plantago; species Plantago elongata. The sequence continues at coordinate 13,974 of JAYMSP010002727.1, forward strand.
GATAAAACTTTATTTACTATAAATCATGAGGGGAAACTACTTTAGTTCAAGTATATGTTGATGACATTACACTTGGATCTAAAGACAAGCAACTTTGTGATGACTTTGCAAATCTCATGAAAAGTACATTTGAGATGAGCATGATGGGAGAATTGAATTATTTCCTAGGATTGAAAGACAAGCAACTCAGTGATATTCATTAGTCAAACAAAGTATGCAAAAGACATGCTCTATAAGTTCGATCTTAAGCTTTCTGAAAAGATAGCTAAGATAACTATGAGCATAGGAACCAAATTGACTTATACTGAATCTGACAAGAGTGTTGAAGAACATAAGTATAGGAAGTTGATAGGTTCACTACTATACCTTACTGCGAGCAGACCTGATATTCAATATGCAGTTGGTGTGTGTTCTAGATTTCAGACAAATCCTATACAATCACACTACAATATTGCTATGAAGATATTAATGTATTAAAGGTACTGTAGAAGTTGGAATGTGGTATCCTAAAAAAAGTGGATTGAGTATAGTTGGCTACTCAGGTGCTGACTATGCTGGATCAATGCTTGATAGGAAAAGTACTTCAGGAACTTGTCAGTTCTAGGCACTAGACATATCTCATGGTTTAGGAAGAAGCAAAACTCAATTGCTACTTCTACCACAGAGGCTGAATATATTGTTGTTGGTTGTTGTGCTACTCAGATTTATGGATACAAAAACAACTCTGAGACAATGGACTCAATGAAGAGAAAACTCCATTTTCTGTGACAACACAAGTGCTATTGTGATTACTCAAAATCCCAAGTTACATGCCATTACTAAGCACATTAATATTAGACACCACTTCATCAGAGACCATGTTGAGAAAGGCAATATAAAGAATCTAAAGGTTGGTACTGAAGATCAACTTGTAGATATCTTCACTAAGCCACTCCTGGGAATTAGGTTTTAAACCTTAAGACATAGTCTTGGGTTAATGGAGTTGCCACAGAACTGAAAATTTCTAAATCTCCAATAGAGTGAGTATGAAGGAAGAAAAGGAAACAAGTATCTGAAACAGGTATTCATATAACTTATTTTCAAAAGAAGTGATGCAAAATGTGTTTCTGAGGTCAGATACTCAGAAGGGTTTGTTGATCTGGAACGGGTATCCAGAAAGGCTAAAAGGTATACAACTTCCTAGTTCTAAGAAGTGGAGTCAAACTTCTATATAGTCACATAGTGTGGGGGAACATAAATTCTACATTAGTAAAATTTTCTGAGAGTCAAACATGTCTAGGGTTTTGTGTTGTTTTCATTTTTATGGTAACAAATATAAGACAAGACTCAGTTCCCAGAATGATAGTCCAAAGACTGTATTTTCTCACACAAGAATTGTGACATATGTATATAACTTATCAAAATTCATTAAGTGGACACGGGATCATTTGTTGGTTGATATCATTGCAAAGATATTCAACTATAGCCCTTGATGAATAAATGTTTCATCTCAACGGATGAGATTGATCCTCGGCAAGTAATGCCTGTTGGAAAAACAGCCATGGCCCACTAAGCATTAAATGCAAAGTAGAAACGTATACCATGTCGATGTAGTATACATAGTAACACATACGCAATTTCTATACGTATGTTGTATCTATGTATTATTAACCTGCTATATATAAAGGATTTTGGTAAGAGACAAACATTTTTACCAAATCTGAAATTTCATCTTGCATCAAAACAGCAAAAACCTTCAAGTTATCTGAGAATTCTTCTGCAAATCTCTTGTTTCTTGCCTAGTCTTCTGAAAAGATAGAATAATCTTATCGATCAAATACTAATCTTAAACACTCACTCACCTCTATAAAAGAGATGGCTCCTAAGAAGACTACTTCCAAGAACACTGTTGCGACTATCTTCTCTGCTAAAAAGCAAAGTGAGAGAAATTGGAGGTGTTGAACAAATGCCTCTTGGGTATATTCAACCCAGAGGACTGGACTTCCAGCCTCAAAATGAACTGGGGAGCACACATGGATGCTCAGTACTTGACTGCTGCAATATCCTCTTCTCTAGATAGGACTTATATTTTGAAGATGTTAGAAAAAGCTAGAATTAAGAAATTCTTCTCTGCTGATCCAAGCGGCTTGTCATCTATAGATGTACTGGAGTTCTACAACAGCTCCAAAAATCTACACTAAGGTCTGTAATGGCGTTGAAGAAACGTACATTAAAACAAAATTCCAAGGTATTGAGATAGTACTAGACTATAACAAGTACTTGACTATAACAAGTTCTGAGATCAACACCAGAGATAAGGTTTTGAATGATGTTGTCAAAATCTTATTTGAAGAGGCCGCGAATGATAATATCGAAGATTGTCCCTCAACTTTCATTCTGGGAGACATAAGGACCAGGCATCTACATGAGCACTGGAATGTCTTAGCCAACATTCTTCACCGTTGCTTCAATGGAAACAAGGGAGGCATTGATCAGATAAGCATCGAGCATTGGATGATGATGACCATTCTCCACAAACCGGTGAATGAGATGGAACACCTCTTCAATTCGGTAAGTATGCATTCACCAAGTTCATCAATCGGGTCAAGGAATTTGAGCCCAAGATAGCTAAAGGTCATGTTGACACAAATGTAAACATGCACTATTGCCTAAAGATATGCTATATTTTGGAGAAGTGTGGGGTAGTGCTCAGAGAGCACATGGATATTCCTATGACCAACATCATGTACAAACATGCATATGAGAAGTCTCTGAAAAGAGCTGCCAAAGGAGAGTTGGTGTCACAAGGAGAAGAAGCTTCGAGGAAGAAGCTGATGAGGTCTACATTGCAAAGAAATCAAGGACCAAGAAGCAGAGAACTACAAGGAAATAGCTTGTAAGTTTGTTATTTCAGAAACCCAACCCTCAAGAAGGGTGGAAGAGGTTGAAGCCCCTCAACCAAGTCCTAGACAGAGACACCCCATCTCTGAAATAAGAACATGCAGCTTACGCAAAATGCCAAAGGTCTCCGTGCAAGACCACCATGCGATCAATGAGTCTGTCCTGAGTTATGACAGTGACGACTCTGATGACAATGTTTCTCTTCTGGAAACACTTAAGAGATCACGGATGATGACTCATGGTGGAGCTTCAAGCTCAACTCCTCTGATTAAACGAGCTAAGATTGCTGAAAAGGCACCAGTAGAAGGAGTTATCACTCACCAACTAGAAGTTGAAGATTTGGTGGAATGTGATCGGTTGTTGGAGGATACTGACATTGCCTCCAAATTCCAAATGCCATCAAATACACTTGCTGAAGAAATTCCGATATCCAAGTTGGTTCCTCAAACTGAAACAGGTACTCAGGTTGAACACAATGAGGAAAGGTTCGAAGTACCAGAAACATCATTCCATGAAATGGAAGCCCAATTGCCTGAAGATAACCAGGTAACAAAGTAGTCTATATCTAACTTGTGAAGCATTTGAATAATGTTAACTTGTTACTCATAAACTTCCTTTGTTACAGTCTTTCATGGAGACACAATTTCAGGCGAAAGATTCTTTGCCTAACCCTCTGAATGAAGTAGAGGTTCCTTCAACCTCTGCACATACAGAATCTAAGCCTGTGAAGCAGGTAGTCAATTATCTCTGAAAAGAAACAATTTGGTCTTTGATAAATACTAATGTGTATGCTAAACTTCATGTTTATCTCTGTACATGCTCTAACTAAGAAAGATAATGAGGTGGTAGAAATGCCACAAGAACAAGTGATTCCAAAAGCTGCAAAACCCTCTGAAAAGGTTACTTCTGAGCCTTTTGTTGAGAACGTATGTAAAATAAGAATCAACACTTCCTGTGAATAACTTATTAACTTCATTACCTAATCAAATTCTTTGCTTTCTTCTTTTAGGTTCTATCTGAAGAAAAAGTAGGTGGGGATACAGTTTCGACCTCCCCATCACCAATGGAAATGGACAATGCGAAAAAGGAAAAGTCACCAAAAAGGATTCCACAGACCCCCCCAGGTTTCTGAGAGAAATGATTTTGAGCTTCCTAACTTGGATGTAAGTGAAATACTCAGAAACTCATATCTCTTCAACTCCCTTTCTGATAAACATTTCTAAAACTGCATTTTTTATTTTATTTCTCAGGCTCAAGCAGAAAGAAAGGTTGTTGAGATACATCTTCTCCTCACAATTCAATATCTGAAGCACAAGTTGCTCCTGAATTTCAAGAAAACAAGCCTAGTGTGTCTACACATGTATGCTCAGAAAGCTTGTTACTTCATATTACACAGATATCTACAGATAGTTTGAACAAAACAAATATGTACACTTTCTTTCAGGCTCCAGTTGAAGTGCCTGTTATTGATGTGGAGTCACCACCCAATTTACTTGAGTTATTGTAGACAGTCACTCTCAAGAAGCATCTCAAGTGCTTCACATTATGGCAATAGCTCATAAAGACTGATCTTTCGGAAATTGCCAGAGTGATCGATCATAAAGAGTGAAGAGCACGCACATTTGATCTGGACACTAAATACATGCCTTGTTCCATATAGAGAATATTCCCACTATTCACTAATGCATGAAGACTTCTTGACAAAAGTGGCACATAAACTAGTAGCAGCTTTTCAAGCTGGTGATGAACAAACCAAGAAGCAGATGGTCTTCGACCCTGCATTGCCAAGTCTTTACGTATATATCCCTTCGAGCAAGAGGAAGTGAATGGAAACATGGTCACTTTACCAGACGTGATCAACTTGGTATTTGAAGATGAGGAAGAGATCGATGAGAACGACTTCCAGGACCCTCCTTCGGAACATCACAAGGATGGTGATGATAAGAAAGATGATAATGATGATGATAGTCCATCACCAGGGACTGGTGGCACAACACAAGGGAAGATTGGCTCTGTAGGACAACAAACTTCTCCAACAAATACATAGAGAACACCACCATCATCACCAAAGACTCAACCACCTTCTACAACCCAACAAGCCTTAATGGCACATGCTCAGCAGGCTACCCAAATAGCTGAAGATATTCAAGTTTTTGAACTTCGAGTTGAAAAACTCAAGAAGTTATTGGAGACATAAACAAGACTCACTCTGGAGTGCCAATCCCAAATTGAAGAGAAGCAAGCCCGGATACTAAGATTCGAGGTAGAAAATGCCAAAGAAAGGGAACTCCTTGATGAGAAATTGAAACTTAAAAGAGACATTGAAGTCACGGCTACAGAGATAAATGCCCTGGTGACTGGATATGATGATGAGCATGATGCTAATGTTACATCTCAGAAAGATGCATCTCAGAAACAAGTTCCTTCGGCTGCACATAAAGGCAAGGGTAAAATGGCTATCGGTTTGGATGATTATGATGAAGACTTCATCAAGCGTGAAGAAGAAGAAGATCCAAACTGCATGGCACCAGATGTTGAGGCTATGCACACTTCCCATCTGAAAAGGAAATTGCTGGCTCTGCACATATTTTCATGCCCTGACACTACAACCAGAGACGTTGAGCATATGGGAAGAAGCTCAGTGTATGCCAAACTATGCCAGGAACTTTTAGCACAAGATAATGTTGTACTTGAAATAGTCCAGAAGAAACGAAGCATGTTGCCCCCCCTTCTTCTCAGAATAGCCACATCAATAGCACTAGCCTAGAAGGATCTAGGCATGACCCGGGATGAGGACTGCAACAATGCAAATAGGGCACTGGAAGAGGCTTACTTTGCTACTCAGAAAGTTGAAGCCATCTTCAAACCCTTGAAAGAGATGAATCAGAAGGAGGTGTTACTCCTAAAGGAAAACAAAGAGCTCATGACAGAACTTCATCAGCTTGTTCAAGTGCATAACAACTTGCAGAGAAACTTTGAGTCTTTCTCAAAGTCTCTTGCTGGTTTGACTCAGTCATACATGAATATGGGGGAAGAATTAACCGCGCCCCAGAGAGTCCGTGGCAGAAAGAGAAAACAATCTATGCCCTCCACAAATCAATAAGAGCGTGATAACCAGGGGTTCCAAGGCCCTTGTTATATCCGAACAAGAGAAGCCTTCTAAAGACCAAGAAAAAAAAAAGGAGAGTTGGTAGGTCAGGAAAGGTGCAAGTCTCCACTGGAAAACATTTTTCATGATGATGATGAGACTGATCATGATGATCATCCACTCGAGAAGAGAATGCGAGTTGGACATACTTCTGAACCTCCACTAGTAGTAAGGCCAATAATTTCTAAGACCCCTTCTGGAAACACCAAGTCTATCCCAGGTGGATCCTCCAGCACAACTCCCAGAAAATAGAAAGAATTCTCTCTGGAGAAAGGATTAAATAGAAAGAGGCGCAGGGATTTGACGTTTGGTAGAGTTCAAGAGAAACAACAAGAAAGACCAGTTGCTGCCCCGATTGTGTATGTCAAAACTGATGATAGTCAATCAGCCTACAGATGCATTCATCTCCAAAATGGATATTGGATTATTGAGCTAAAGCATCTCTTGCTAAATAATAAGTTTCCAACTCCAATTTATGATCAAATGATGGCATGGAGAACTAACAGGCCAGTATTGCTAAATCTTGAGCATACTAAGACATGGCTTGATTTGAGGTTCAAAAGAGGACCGGGGCTATGCAAAAGCCACTTGACTTTACCCGTTTTTATCCAAATCTTGATGATGTTCACAAAGTTAAGAAACTGGATGGTACTTATAGCAAGAAGAACAAATTAGGTGTCAAAGCCTATCAATCCTTCTATGTGCATGTTCAAGAATACATGGATGACATTGCATATCTGGAGATCATCTATCAGCATCATGGATTATCTCAGCTTAAGCTTGACCATGCACGGGAGTGGGGCGAACATTATTGGGTCAAGCTCTTTGTTCAAGAAAACAAAGATCCCACAAATACTTATAAGGACATTTGTGAATTAGCCAGAAAGACAGAGCTCTCTGTCAGGATGATTCTTTATGAATATGTTGAAGACTGCAGGAAGGTTTATAACCAGATCTAGTGATCCAGAAAGGTGCCGAAGAACTTATGGTTTCTGAACCAAACTTAATTTTGAAGACTTGAAGACTAGTATTTTAGGATATCTTACTTGGAGCTTGGTTTCTCCTGTTGTCCTAATTTACTTAGTAGTTTTTGTAATTATGATGATTGTATTTCATTGCAATACATTTGTAAAAGTTATCTTTTGTTCTGTAATAGTTCTTTCTGAAGATCATGCTCTCATAAACCATTTATATGAAGATAACGTGTCAACAAAGATCACTTCTTGTGATTTGGTTGATGTTTACTTTCTGCACTTAATTAACTGATTGAATATCATTTGAAATGATTAACTAATGGATTATTTTCACTTCCATATTTGTAATAGCACTTTAAGATAGTCATGGATGACTGATCAAAAAGGGGAAATTTTCTTAGGAATATCTGTTAGTATTTTTGATCAATCACCATATGACCTATCTTTAGTACAGAAAGGTGACTAGTACTCTTGGTTCATTTGAACATTGTAAAAGAGGAAATTATTTAGTAAGTTAGTCTAGTAAACTTGTAATAAGATTATTAGGTCTCAGAATATAATTTTATATTTATGAGAAGGCCATGAAGAAGGGTCCTAGCAATGGATTTTAATTGAAGATCTGAAGGCTGAAGATTGCACAAGTTTATGAAGACAAAAGGTTTAGTCTCCTCAGAAAGCATATTGTACAGTAAAATATTGCTCATAACAAGTTTCTGAACATATGACATCACTGAGTTTAGGAGCATGCTAGCTTTCAGAAAGGCTCATGTGTGCGATGAGACTACAAAACAAGAAATAGTAGAGTGCATTGATTACACCGGCTGAAAAGTCGCTCAATGCATAGTCCTCTTTGAAAAATGAGAAAGGAACTCCTGAGTACTCATTTTAAGATATCAACGGATTAAACTTTTAGAAGGTCTAACGGATACTATTCAAACGACTCTCAAATTCATCTATAAATATCACCACTTAGAAGTTTGAGAAATACACACGAACTACGCTCACATCAACTATCAAACATGTATTCTCTCAAGCATTCATACTACCATTTTCAAACCTTTCTGTTGCGACTAACAAGGTCGAAGAACCACTAGTAGTTCTGAATGCCTGAACCTATAACAAGAGATTGTTATTCATGAAAGAGTTTAACTTTCGGATACCCTTTCTGAAGCTCATTCTCCAGAACGTATAACAATTAGTTGGGTCAGTAAGGAGAACCTACCATATACTGAACAAGTATATCAAGTAGTGTCATCTCTTCAAGCTCTCTGAAAACATAGCTGAAAAGTTATAAGAGAAGCTTACCTGACAATCAACTTATAACCAACACCATAAAGGCGTGGAGTATAGGAAGTACTTGATTTGGGAAATTAAGGAAAAGCTCAAAGGTTTTCATGAGTACATGAAGTACTTGGCTCTAGGAGCTAGGGAAAAACTCAGGGAGAACATTTGGTTGGAACCATTTGTTAGTAGGGATCTTAGAATAGGATTTATTGTAAGTTGAACTCAATTATCTATTCTAGTGAATTTCAGGTCTAAGAAAGGCCGAGTTGACTAGGTGGAGGATTACGCCACCTCCTGATACCACTATTACTGCACTTACATTCCGGCATTACACACACACACACACACACATTATTATTGCAAAGCACAATCACATTTATCTATCGCTTAAGTCTTCCGTTCTCTGAATCTAAGTATCAGAAACCCACCAGTTTCTGAGAAAGACTATTTCTCGACAAAAGTTTGAAAAGACTATTCACCCCCCCCCC
>JAYMSP010002728.1:0-22747 GCA_036897095.1 Plantago elongata
ATAAAATTATTTACAATGAGACGGAGTTCAAAAAAATAAAAAATTTGCAGGCTGGTAATTTGGAAAATAGAGGCACACTGAATACCAAATTCACACAACTCTAAAATCTGAATGAACGAGCTAAGCATTCTATCAAACACTTGATAAACAACCAAATCCCATACAACATATTCAAACAAAATCAGAAAACAACGAAACAGATGGAAAAGCAATACATCATAAGTAAAACAGGGAAGTAGAACACAAAAGTCACAAAAACTCATCACTGAAAACTAAAAACTAAAAACTAATAAACCAAGAGTTGTAATTAACTCATAAATCAAAAGTCATGAATAAAGCATTTAACCGAACACTTCGGATGCCAGAATTGAGCGAATTGACCAGAATTTAGGTGTGTCTGCAAGTATGGCACAAATGCGTGGTGATTTTGGAGCTGCTGGAACTCTAACCAACTGGTTGTAGTATATTCTGTAGATGAAATTTTCTGTGGCGAAATAAACACCAAACATATTCTGATAGAGCAGATAACACATCTTTTCACGATTTACAGAACGTTGCATCGATTTGGAACAGGTCGAGTGGAAGAAATACGATGATTGCTTGCGTTTTACACTAAAATTGTTTTACACTTTTTAAAGTTGTTTACACTTTCTAAAATTGTTGAACAAATTAATACTTATTATATTGTTTAATATTTAAGTTTTCACAATAAATATAAGAATGTTAAAATCAATAACTTCTAGTGGTAAATATATAAGTTTAACTTAACTTTTATATAAAATAAAAATGGAAAACAATGAATAAGAAAAATAAAACATGTTAAAGTAATTAAGAGGAGGAGAAGGGCTTTAAAGAATTAAAAAAAAAATAGATTTTACCAAATGAAAATATATTACTCAAGAAACAGTAAGTTAAAACTTTCATAAACTTAATTAGATTTTTCCGTTCATTACACCTTCCATTACACTTGCTGCACATGCGAATCAAACTATCTTCACCATCACAGAATACTACTATCATCACTAGTGAGAAAAAAGGGAACACAACAGTGCAAGTGCAACACAATACATTATAAACCTTAAACTTAGCAGACCAGCACAACCACGAAACAGAGCAGAGATACCATGTACCAGAGCTAAGAAACCATAGTGCACTGGAATGAGAACAACACCAAACAGAGCAGAGACACCATGCACCAGAGCTAAGAAACCATAGCGCACTGGAATGAGAACAACTCGAAGAAGAAGAAAATAAATCCTGGGACTAGCCTCAAACAAACACCTTGGTATCACTAAACAAGCCATTCCAGGTGCTCGCATCATCCTCACTCCACAACAACACACACCCAAACTGATCTGCCAGAAATAAACCATCAAACACACAACCAAGATCACAATTATGTAAGGCAGAGCCACGCAGCAGAAAACCTGATCCATTCGACTTATCGTTTATCTTGTCTTTCTTTTTCTTGATTTTCTTTCACTGTGTATGTGGAATTTATGTAGTGAGTGATTTGAGTATAGGGAGGGTATATTAATAGGCCGGGAAATTAAATTTAAGGGTGATTTGATTTGATTTGCTTTGCTTTGTTCAAGTGAGTGGTTTAATGCGGTGGATTGTGACCAATCACTTGTGTCATCGATTGACGTTTGCTTTCAATAGCTGCCTGCTATTCCTTGTCCAATTTCAACTTACGAGGTGAACAATAGGAAGAAGATGATCACATGAATGTAAAGCTGCAAAACTGTGTACAAGTTAATTGGAAATGACCGACTAAATCTCAATTTACAAACTAACCAAAGTATCGTATCATAGCAAGGATATCAAATGGCAATTCAGCTTCAATGGACAATGGCAGTGTGATAGGCATTTGTTATCAAATACGTTTGAATTATCAAACCATTTGTTGGAAATCAAACTCTACTTTCCCTTTTTCTTCCCTCTACTTACTTCATCCCAAAACAAACGTTCATTTACTGTCTAATACAAAATTTAATATACAATCTAATATGTTAATTGCGAGACAAATACATATGAGTTGTAAATCGATAAAAAATACTGACAAAAATAAAAACAATACATATATAGTGGAATATATATAAATTAAATATAATACATTTATTTTGTGACAGAGGTAGTAAAGTTTTAGTTTATCGCTTTTCTTTTGTAGATGTGTCTTTATTTGTTTTGCTTAATTTTTCTCCTTTTTAATCTATTTCACATTTATTTAAATTTAATATTTTTTAATTCACAAACAAATGAACTTTCACGAAATAAAAACGCTTGCATAAAAACAACAAAGCGCAACTCAGTTGGTAATACATTTCAACTCCAACCAATAGATCAGAGGTTTGAGTTCCCCTTCGACCGGTTAAAAAAGTTCTTACATAAAATAATTATAAATTATAAAATTTGGAAATGCAAAAACACAATAACTAAAAATATGAGAAACTTCATGGTCCACCCGTAGAGATTTCTTTATATCATGTTATTTTAATAGATTAATAAAATTTAAATAAATGTTAAACATAGAGTTTTAAATCAAATGAAGAAAGAAGTTGAAAAAACTATTCTAGTAAGCTAACATTAAACGGGTACAATGCACCTTCAAACGGGTATCACGCCAAGCTCCATTAACTACGACATCAATTGTCTTTTCTTTTAGGTGTGGTGATTTGCAGGCTTTTGCTGGAATAGGACAGCGTTGCGTTCAATCCATATGACATATATTATTTTAATAAATATGCATTTGAGAAGTTTGAACTTTCAGTTGTTCGCACCATATTGTCAGCACATGGTATTCCATAGTCCAACTTTAGAGAGTTCGAGTAATTTGTAGCCATCTCACCATTAGAGCCAAATGCAATGTGTATAGGGCGGGACATTCACAAAGGAGATGCTGTTGCATTTCAAGTTGAGGACAAATCAGGCAAGACGGATTTAGGCCAGTGTTCCAAAGCCTGATCCTTCAACTGTATGTAACATTTAAAACATACATTATTCACATAAAGTGTTCAACTTCAACCAATTATATTTGGAAATAATTGTGTTTATCTAGTAACAAAAACCAACATAAACAATTTATTTCACTAAAGAAATCAACTTATAACAATAATAATGCTTACCATTTGAATGTACATAAACTTTCCTAAAAGATAACATACATTTAAAAAATTTAAAAGTTACACCAACACGTAATGGACGGTTTATATATATATAGTAATCATACATGTATAATATACAGTACAACAAATAATGGTCAATATCTACCTGTACCTGATGCATATAAACGCATACGATCTCTACTATATTCAAGTTAAAAACAAGTCTCATACACATGAAATACAAAATTTAATTAGAAGTTTTAAACTAACATGCCATTCCAATGTAAGATTCGTTCATAATTTAAGTGTAAGTATAAACTTGTGAGTTGTGAAAAAATGTGAACTCGTTTTCAGGATCATTAGGGGGTTGATTGGCATGACACCCAAATCGCTCCATTTGGCTCGATGAACAGTGATTTGGCCTAAAATACACTTTCAAATACCCCATTTTAATTTCATTTCAAACACAATTTCACCAAAATTCTATTTAAATGGACATTTAAGTGCCATGTCAATCAGCCCTAGATCACTTTCAAAATATACTGGAAAAGTCTAAGAACAAAGAATGAAAAGTTTCAAATTTTGCAATTGCAAAATGTGAAATATGTTACTTGTATAATAACAAGTATATTAAATTTCTTCTTTTTACAGATACACTCAGATACCCGTAAGCATATTACAAATGCACCTCCAACATGCAGATTAATACAGTGGTTTGATCAGTCAATATTTTACCCCATTATTTGTGAGAAAATTCTATAAGAGTTTCAAAAATTCTGAAATTCTTACATAAAAAGATTTAGACGCACGATTATTATACAATAATATATAATTTATAAATAGTTAATAATCTACAATTTACACACAAAGTCGCACAATTAATATATAATATTACATGACTCTCAAAACTCTCGTAAAATTTGAACTTTCACAAGTTTTTTGTAATTATTTAATTTCTTTTTCCGTACTTTGTTGCATCTTTTATCCTTGTTTTAGTGTTTTCTTGTTCATGTCACATTTGAATTTTGTGTGTGTTATTAATTGTAAAGGTAAGGAATTGGAGGAGCTAGAAGCACCACTTAACTAAAGAAGTGACCCACTACTCCTAAAAGATGACATGTAGGTTTGAAAAAGAGAGGTAAGTTGCAGAAGAAGAAAAAAAAGGATTATGCCGAACACACGCATCACCGCAGTGAGTCTCTCCCAACGAAGCCTCGATCTCTGGGATCACTGGCGGATCTACCCTTGGGTGGTCTCAAGCCCACCCAAAAATTCTAGTTAGAAATGTTATATGTATATTTTCAATTTTACCTACATGCTTTGTAGTGTGACAGTGGCTAGATTGTCTTGTATTACTAGGGAAGGTCAGGTATTCAATTCTTTCTAGTTTTGAATTTTATTTCTATTTCAATTCTTGCATATATTAAGTTTTTAACTCCAATTTTAACATTATAGCAAAAAGATCAATATTTTGAATCCAAATTGTTATATTTTCACATAAATAAATATATCAGATATATAAAAATTAATATGTAAACATACTCTATTGTTATTCTAAATTCTATTTTTTTATGGGGAAAAATAACAAATTAACCACCCAAAAATAAATTCCTAGAGCCGCCCTTGTCTGGGGTCCACCGGATAGAAAGATGGAAAAATGACTGGACAAGCGGGGAGGGGGGGGGGGGGTGGTTGGGTAGTTGATGACAAGTTTATTAGTCACATTGAAATACCGGTTGTTTTTTTAATCTCCATGAGAAAACATATATTTCCCTTCGATGCTCAAACATTGGCCGCATATCACTCTCGCCTTATGTAGGAAATGCCCGAGTCTAGCATACAATGGGGGCACAAAAACTTAACGCCAATTGAGTAGTAGCCACTAGGGAGATGGAGGAAAGTTGACTTTCTCCTAAAGGCAGCCAGTTGACCTCCTTTTGTCTGATCTCAATACTTTCCCACTTAGGCTCCTGGCTATTTCTGAATGCTTTGTCAGAACATAATTAATTGCTGCAAGCTGCCATGTACTTCTGCTGGGCCCATGAACAGAGTGCAAGGCGTTGGAATATCTGATAACTTTCTTGATGTCCCTGTTATCTATTTATTTTGTAGAGATTGGACAAACTATTAGCATGGGTTCAGTAATACTATGAGTTTATTTTAAAATTCATTCACTCATGCTATATACTGATTATGAATTTTTATGGAGAGAGTTTTTACTTGGTTCATCTTCTTAACGAGAGCGGACTAGTTTTCTAACAATTTGGTTATTGCATAAGAGAAGCTGTGTATGTAAAAATTAAAATCGTTTAAGCTTAAACCAAGTTTCTTTCAATTTTTGCTCGAAGTTTGTTTGTTTCATAGACCTTGTGCCATAAGCTAACTAGTTCTCATTGGACTCTGAGCCCTTAACTTTATTATGCACTGATTTGAGCTGGTATCGTATTTCAGGTTCATGAAGAATGTGCCTATTTAGCTGGAAGTACTAGTTGGAAAGGAATTGGTGAAAATAAGCTGATGCTGGAAAAACTTGAGGCTGAAAAGAAGAAGCTGCAGAATAAGGTGTTGAAAGCGTTTCAATTTTTTTTTTCTAAAGATTTTCCCCATCATACTTCATGGAAATTAAGTGCGGGAGGTAGTAGAAACACTTACAAACATAAACTTTACTTTGCACCGTCATGGCCCCCACAGACAGTTTGCATGGATGGGGTTGAATTTCATCTGCACGTTTGTATTTCATAATGACGTAAAATGAAATGAGCGTATGTATATATCATGTTTCTAATAATTATTGCTTGGGAAGACAAGGTTCTGTCATCTCTTGCTAATCTTTTTTATTATATAAAATAATTTTAACTTTGTTTTTTCTGCATGTAAACTTTAAAATGTTGCTTGATTTTTCTGTTTCTACACTGGTTCATGTGAAACATTTATCTCCCTGCTTATTTGAAATGAGAAGGCTAATTTCTTTAGTTTACCTGGATCAGTAACTGCTAGAGGGATAGGTTTTTTGTACTTGCGATTCAAAATTTCAACCTCATCTAGACAATGTATTTTCCAGCTCATCTAGACAATTTATGTTGCTGTATCAGATGGTATTTCGTTCCAATCCTGGGAAAGTCAAGGACTTGAAGCATGTCTGCGATGGGTTTCTCGAGTCCGTTGTGGCTGTTGGTGAATGGATTAATGATGTTAAAAGAATGCAAAAGGAAGAGGTCACTAACAAAGTGCATAATTGGCAGGTTTTTATTTTTCTCTGTCTCCTTTTTAAGTTTTAAGCATGTCATGCTGTCCTCGGATCTGGGCTGTTCTTTCTTTATGAAATTATGCACTTTCACCTGGTATAATTTATTTGGATGTCTTCAATCTGACCTTGTCATACTCTCTCATTTTCAGAAAACAACATCAGCTTTCATTCAACGATTATCCAATGAATATTCAGAATACACGGATATAATTGAACCTGTCCAGATAGCAATCTATGAAATAAAACTGGGTTTGTCCCTGGTTGAGTCCAGTGTACTTAGTAAAAATCACATGGGGAATGAAGAGGTCAACATGGAATCGTTTCTGGTAAGCAGATGATTTCTGTCGTGCTCATCTTGCATATTAATTGCAGTTTGATTCTTGATGTTTCTTGTACAGGGTAGTGTATATGAGCTCGTTAGGTTCCCCAGAGGCTTTGGATCCAGAACAGTGTCATTCAAATTTGATAATCAGCCAAGATTATCAACCTGTGATATTGACTTACCTACAAGTATTGAGTATCTTGATAGGGATTTAGTGCAAAAGATAATCGAGTTGAAAACAGAGGACATGTCGGGTACTAAGGTTTGTGACGTAATATAATTCTGTAAATCAAAATTTATGGTTCTCTTCATCCTGCTGCATGTGGCCAAGATATCTAGTAAAATATAGAAATATAGGTCTTACTTTGGAACTTTGAGTTTTAAAGTTGACAGTGTCTCTTTTTTATTCGTGTTTGGTGTTCCTACAGGCATCACCCTTGCCAGTTAAGATTTCTATATACAACAATGTTTTGGCCCGTGCC
Source organism: Plantago elongata (assembly GCA_036897095.1). Lineage (NCBI taxonomy): Eukaryota > Viridiplantae > Streptophyta > Magnoliopsida > Lamiales > Plantaginaceae > Plantago > Plantago elongata. The sequence continues at coordinate 7,156 of JAYMSP010002728.1, forward strand.
AGAGATGCTTTTGCTGATGCATGCTTTCTTGGTGACTCTTCCTTTAAGGTTGGTTTTCTTCCGTTATTATATGATTAAGTTCTTTATGAACTTTTGATGGTTTGATGGGGGATATATTCCCACGGCTTGTCAATTTTCTTTGCATGATTTCTCGTTGTGCATTGCTATTTCAGCATTTGCATGAGATCTTCAGTGATGTTGCCAACCTTTGGATGAAACACCGAGTGAAGGCCGTGGAGGAGACTAAATTCAAGTTCAGAGCACGTGCATTCCACATTGAGAGCATCATGCATGTTGATGTATCAGATCCTGACTCTAAGTGGCCTGAAATACTTGCAGATGAATTAGATGAGAATGTAAATAGTAACACAATCTCTTCCTTCCTCGTTCCTCCGTATGTGAGTGCATATATATTGCGTTAAATTTTTTATAATGGTCACAAACCTGTACTTGCAGAGTAATCATGAGCATGAGATTGATGAAGCTGATAAAGCGCTGGAGGTAGTTTGGAAATCCCAGGAATCCAATTTGGACGACATTATCAATATTCACAATCAGTTTTTTGGTTCAGTGGACCTTGTTCAACAAGTACGTAACGAGATATTCTTACTGTTTCCATTATCATCAACTGTGGCTCAAAATCCTCAAAGTTTTGCTTATGCATATTTTGACCTACATTGTGTTCGAAGCCATGTTATTTTTGTACAACACTGTAGAATGAACGCACATTTTTCTTGAAGTCCTTGAGTTGCGGTTCCCTTACTTATTTTTTATACAGGCTTCAATATTGTCATTATTCGGTTTTACATGAAGTCCTAGGCACTAATAAACAATCTGGATCAAATTTCTCTCCTGGTTCTTGATTAGTGTTATTAAGTTTTGTTCAGGGCAGTGACTGTCTTGTCCTATATGAATTTCGTATTTGATATTCCTAAATTTACCCTTGATTCTTTTGTGGATTTTGTAACCTTCCATTTGTTCATACCTAACATGCTTCTGCAACTATTTGATCAGCCTGGCTGTTTTCAAGTGTCGGATAAAGATAGACTGTTGTCCTTTCTGGGCTCTTACATGCTAGGAGCACAACTGATTAGAGGTAATTCAACTTCTAGATATTTTATATATAGATATTTGCTACTTGTAGCGATGAGTTTTCACACCTCTTATTCTTTTCAGATTTGAGAGGTCCATTTTCCTCAAGTTTTGATTCCAAGATTGCACCAGAGCACTTGCTTCGCCTCTGTTTGGAGCATGATCACACATTTATTCTTTCCCAGAGATCAAATAGTGCATACAACTTCTACAAGGTATACTTTTCTGCCTGTTTTGTAGCTCAGTCTACTTCCATCAGTGTATCTTAAACTGATAATTTCTTATTTTCCTCTTTGAATCGTATTAGGATTCAAATGCACCTGTAATGGCTGAATTGGTGGACCCGCTTAGAGCTCTTAAAGAGAAAATTCTGTTCCTATTGAATGAATGGGATGACCATCCTGCTCTTCAGGAAATCAGAGAAGTTATTGACAGAGTCTTAGCATTACCTCTGGATTCTCCTCTTGCTAAGGTACAATTTTTTGCTTGGAAATGTTATATACTTAGTTATTAATCCAATAATAATAATTAAGAATAAGTTATTATTATTATTATTATTATTATTATTATTATTATTATTATACTTGTTATTATAATAATAAATCTTTTTATTTTTAATGTTAATGTTGCTGAATGCTGACTATTCAGTTGGAGAAGAATCCCTCGTATATTTTTGGGGTGTCTTAAAACCGCAATATTGTTGTCATCCGTCCTCTTCGCACTTTAGTTCTTTCTGTTTTAATAAACTTTATTTTTTACTTTCTCTTTGAAGGCCCTTTCAAGGTTGGAATCCTTGCTTGACAGGGTTCGAATTCTACAAGATACCGTGTCTAAATTTCCTCTCTCCAGTAAGCATCAAAGCGTCAATTCTTATCTGTATCTTTGTGACTCGAGATTCTCATTCCTTAATTATGGTAATTAATGCATTTCCAGATGAATTGGAACCTATATTCGGGCTGGTCTCATCATGGCACAAGTTGGAGTTTGAATCTTGGCCGGCACTGCTTGACGAAGTTCAATCTCAATTTGAGAGAAATGCTGGGAAAGTAAGAACCCCTGAATGTTAAGAGATGGGATTATGTTGCCTTTCTTGCCTAAAATGTCCTTCAGTTTTTGTTTGTGATCTTGCTTGTGCATCGCATTGGATCTTTTTTTTTTTATATTGTTTCAGTCTTTGACTAGTAATTGATTTTGCAGCTATGGTTTCCTTTGTATACTGTATTCCAACGAAGCCACACTCCTGACGTTGAAGAATACAATAGATCTACTATCGAAAGGCATGTGCTCGCGTATTCATAAAATGCAATTATATGTGCTCTTGTATGCATTCTTGTCTTATTTATGTAGAAATGCAGCCTCGAAGAATTTTTCAAGACATCAAGCATTGGTGAATTCCGAAAGCAACTTCAGTTACTCCTATCCTTCCACGGACATATTAGTAATCTGAACAGAAGATCTGAGAGAAGGTAGAGGAAATTAGTTATCCTCATTGGTTGATAATTGTTTTTAGTTCTTAAATATTGGCTCAATATTGATGTTAGTTATTAAGAGCATAACTCAGGAATTTTCGTAAGGGGTAGCATGACTTTTTAAAGCAAACTGTTATCTAAAATTTAAATAATGAAAATCTGGTTATAAAAGTTAATAACTGGAAATAAGTATCAATAATTCCTTTAGTAAAAGAATTATTTAATTGACAGTATTTAGAAAAAAAACTCATTGGAGTTCTGATGATAGATATGCTAATTCGTAATGATTTTTGCAGTCCTTGCGAATGGGACAACGTGAATATTCTCTACAACACATGTGGCTTCTATGTGCAATTGTTGCCTCGGTAAGAGTTTTTTTCTTGATTTTTGTCAATTCTGATATGCCTGTGTATCTGACCACTCATTCTGCATTGTGGAGTTAATGCCAATTTAATTTGCTTGATAGAATTATGCAACATATTGGAGCAAGCAGAAAGAGCACGGAGAAGAAATTGCACGAGCTCTTAAAGCTGTGCCGTTGGGATAAAATTGATAATCAGATTGCCATTGAGAATTTCAAAACAAGAAGAATTAAACTGAAAAAGATAATTAAACAGTATACGGTAAGACTATGTCTCTCGTTTTGGTTTCATCTTCAGTTGTAGCTTTTAGCTTGGCACAGGTATTTCATTTCGTCACTTCTACTATTAAATAGAAGGGGCATCTTGATTACACTTTTCCTTTGTTTCCGATGCCTGGATTTAATTATAAATACTAGTATGCATCACATTGAACTGTACTACCTTTTGCCATCATATATCTCATCTTCTGATGGTTGAAGAACTCTCTGTAATCATTGGTGTAAATTTATTGTGGCTGTCTAAATGCCTCCCAAATTTGATTTGTCCTGTACCATGAGTCCATGACTTATTTTTTTTATTAATGTCTTACCCTCAGTATAATTCTATTTCATTTAGTTGGCCAGTATCCATTTTCCCCATTAACTCCAGTTTTACAGTACCCCATTTTCCTCGATTAACTCCATGTTACATTACCCATTTTCCCCGATTAACTCCAAGTTTACTTCTATGGGGGTCACCAGGATGTTCTTCAGCAACCTCTCATGCAGTTTCTTGGTCAAGAAGCCTCACGCAGTGGAACCGGTTTTCAACCTGTTGATAATTCCACTATGATGGTTGATTCATTTAAGGCTACCAAGGTTATTCTTGATATCATCTGCATTCAAGCTTATAAAGAGGACAGGTTGGTTTTGCATTAGTCGACTGCAGTTTTGTTTCGTTTGCTGTGTTGTGATGTATGTTTCCTTTATATATCTTGTTTTATTATTGCAGCTTTAAATGGTTGGCGGATTGGTGGAATAGCTTAGAGGCTCAAGGAGGTAGGTCCTGGAGTATTTTACTTTTCGTGTATAGTAAATTAGCTTTATCGTGTGGTAGTTATTAAGAGAATAAAATCATGCAGATGCTCCAGATGGGATAAAGAATAGTTCTCCTGCACAATCTCCATGCCTTTCGTATTCGGAAGAAAGGAAGCAGCTGTGCTATACAATTAATGATCTATGTGTGAAGTTGATTAACTGTGGGGAACTTTGGGAGGATAAAAGTAAGAAATCTGTCAAACAGAGGGTTTTGTCTGATCTTCTGAAGTTCCTTGAAAATTTGGGACTGTCGAAACACAGAACATCAGTTGAGGTATTGTACGCTTAACATTTTGGCTGCCAAGTTCACGTTTGGCTATCTTACATTCAACTTCAGTATCAATATTGTAGCGGACCATCTTAATTTCTATTATTTAACATTATTACTGAGATATAATTATCTTACAGGACCAGTTCGACAAATCAGCATCCTGGCTTATCCAGCCCTCCTACAAAGTGCAACATTTGTTGCAAACCCCGGATGATTGTTCTTCTGGGAATGTAAATGTTGATTTCAGCAATGTAATGAGCTCATCACCTGAGATTGCATGGAAAACAGCAAATACATACTACTTCAAGAGCATTTCTTCTGTTAAATGTCTGGAGAAAATATGTCTAAATTTTCATAAAGACATTCTTCTCGAACAGGTATCCAGCTATTTTTCATATTCAACCATATAATCTTGGAGATTTTTTTGATTGTGGATATTACTTGGCTTGAGAAAATATGTCTGAATTTATTGATTTTTTTCATTGTGGATATTAATTTTATTTCGGAGTTATGTTGATGCCAGTTTTTAATGGTCTATTTTTGCCTTTGGCAGCATTTGAAATAATTCTGCGAATCTATTGTTGTCTTTTTTGACAGAATCTGAAATTCCTAATGGATAATTTTAATTGTGAAAAAAGTATGCATCACTATTAATGGATGCATATTATTGATGTTAGTGTTTTATGTCGTGTAGGTCAAGAGGTCAGGCTCTTATGTTGATCATTTGATCGAGATACAACAAGAACAAAGAGCTTTTGCCTATAGCTTAGCAGAGCAACTTGAGTGCTTGAAACAATGCATGTGGCCTCTCTCAAATTTGCTTTCTTGCAAGGATAATGAGATTGTAGATCATTCATCAGCTGTTCGATGTTCTTTTATGAACAATCAGGATGCTATTTTCAAATGCATGTGGGAACAAAAGGTACCTTCTCCCCAGTATAGCTTTAGGACATTGTACCTTCCATGATGATGTGCACTAACTCTAAACTCTTGCATCCCATGATGAAATAATTGCAGCAACTCTTTGATGCTTTCAATGCTATGCTCTACGAAGAAACGCTGTTGCTACAAACAATTGAGAAAAATCACCTGAATGCTTGTGAAAATGTCAAACACGGGGCTGAAAAGATTCGTTTATTTCTTCAGAAATTCCTTCCAGATTTCAAGAATGCTAAGGTAAATGAAAGTTTTTTTTTTTTTAAACGGCTAAAGGGTGACTCGAACCCCAACCTATTGGTTGGAGGTGAAGCGTCTTACCAAATGAAAGTGATTACTGAAATAGTTTATATTTGCATTTCCTCTGACGTATAGGCACCTCCTCTACTTACATTTGTATTGATATGTATGTACAGAATAATTTGGATCACCATCTTCTCCGAAGAAATGAAATCATTAGTTCAGTTGGAATGGTGTTGCATCCCTATGGTGTCACAAAGAAGATGGAAGAGTTGGTCAATAAGAACTTTGAGTTAATTAAAAACTTTGAGATGGATCTACTTACTTTCCACGGGCAAGATAATGTGGAGGTTGGCATTGAACGTATTCTGCTCGGACATTTTGATGATCTATTAGCAAAGGTAACTGCAGAGTTGTAAGCTCAAGAACAGCAAATTCGATGATTGCCTTGATGCAACTGAGAAAAGCAATCGTTTATTTATTCATATTTTTTTGCAGGCTAAAATTGCGGAAGATCGTACTAATTTACAAACAAGTTCCATCCATTGTGTTGATGCTAAAGAAGACGATATGAATTTACTTAAATCTGGGTTTGTTGTTGCACTGGAAGAAACACGGGGGCTTATTTTAACTTCACTTCAGAGAGTTGGGACTCTGAAGGATGATTCTGCTTTCACTGAAGAGTCCCTAAAGAACATTAAAGACTGGAAGATCTTATTTGAGAGGGATAGGGAAAACCTGCAGTTAGATCGGGTGTGCAACGATGTCATGAAAACAGTTCAATCTGCAGTAAGTTTGTTTTTCTCTCAGCGTCTTGCTAGATTTGCAGCCTATAATATTTGAGCTATTATGCTCTCTCTCCCCCTCTCCTCCTTTATTTATTTATTGTTTTTTTTATGAAGGGGGAACTATTCAAATATTGTGGAAGCAAAAGTTTTGGCACATATGAATCTGTTTACCCACCGATGAGAAATTTATACGTCCTATTGGAGAAACTGCTTGTTTTTGGAGATAATTTTCTGCACGATTTCCTAGTCACCCACAGAATGGTAAGTTCCTAATAAATATGTTTATAAGTTTTCACTGAATAACTTACTTTCAATATCACAGCCAGTAGGAATAATTGTTTTACCTCCTCTTTATATATTTTGTATGTGTTGAAAGGTAAGACGGTTTTTGACAACTCTTCTCTAAGGGGATAAATTGAAATCTTGTTTTCTTTTTGTTCTACCAATTCTCCTAAGACAGCATTGGCATTTGTCATGGTGAACTCTTCGTGACCTGTATGTCTGATGCAGATGATATCTACTGTATGCAGGTATCGATAGTAACTCATTCTCTTGCAAACGTTTTCGCTTCTTTATTTGCCAAGGGATTTGGCACCATTGAAGATGAAGAAGACGACTGTAGTTCTAAAGAGTTGACTCAAGATGCAAATGGAACTGGTATGGGTGAGGGACATGGATTAAATGATGTCAGCGATCAAATTGAGGATGAAGACCAGCTCCTTGGCTCTTCTGATAAGGTATGCAATTTTATTCATGTTCTCTGCGCTCATGTTTTCACTTAAAATTAGTTTTAACAAATAATTTTTAACCTCTGTAGCCGAACGAAGAACAGGACACTAAATCTGACCAGCGAGGTAAAACTGAGAAGGGCATTGAGATGGAGCAGGACTTTGATGCTGAGGCTCTTAGTGTTAGTGAAGATTCTGAAGATGAGGAAGATGAACCTGATCAGGAAGAGCAATTGGACTCTGAGATGGGGGAAGTTGGTAAAGACGGTGAGGTAGCTGATGAGAAACTTGATGGCAAAAACAATGATGACGATGATGATAATTGTTGTGAAAATGAAAAGTATGAACATGGGCCGTCGGTGAAAGAAAAATCTTCACATGATGAAGAGCTTCGCCCCAAGGAAGATTCTGCTGTTGAAGCTGATGCAGCAGGCTCTGGAGATCGAGATGAAAAGGAATCTGCTGAAAATAATAATGAGAATGGAGATGAAGATGCTTCTGATGATGTTGATGAGGATATGAATGTTGACAAAGCAGATGCATCAGTAGAATTTTCAGGGATAAATCCTGAGGAGCAAAATCAGAATCCCGATGAAGGGACTGATATGAATGAAATGGCAGATGAACCAATAGAAGATGGTGAATCGGAAGATCTTAATGGTTCCGAATTAAAAAATGACGAGGATACAAATGCAATGGAAGAGGGAGAAACTGAGGACATGGATACTACCACTGGTGAGGTGAGCTTACCTGAAAATGATGCAGAAACAGATGCAAATACAGATGAAAAGGCGTCGAAGGAAGATTCTTTGCGATCGACTACTGATTCAACATTTCAAAATTATCCGACTTCTCCATCTGGACAACATAATGATATTTCTGACACAGTAGCTCACCAGGGATTGTCTGCACAAGAAAACTGTCCCGAATATAGTGAACAAGAAGGCCTTGCTCCGTCAAGTAGTGTCCCTAATGCCCCTGAGCTTGAAGTCAAGGTTTCAGGCTCTAGAAGTGGTCAGGTTTCGAGCCATGAGCAATCAAAGAATTCATTACCTCCTTCTGAGTCTCTTATTATGAAACCTCAGCTGAACCCTTGTCGTAGCATTGGTGATGCTCTTGAAGGATGGAAAGAGAGAGTCAATGTCACTGCGGATATTGAGAACCAAGAGAGCAGCAATTTGGATGATTTGATGGATGAGAATGCAGATGAGTATGGTTACACAGCCGAATTTAAAAGTGGTACAGATCAGGCTCTCGGACCAGCTACAGCTGATCAAACAAAGGAAAACATGTGTCAAAATGATATTGAAAGAGATGTAAAAGACCCGGAAAAAAAAGATACCCCAATTGAAGCTACTGATACTGTCGAACATAATTCTGAAAATGTTTCTCTGAGAAATTCTGCTTTGACTCGTGTAAATGATATTGTAAAGCTGCCAGAACTTTCTGAAATTGAGAACCAGCCTGAAGAATCCATGGAAGTTGATGCTTGTAATACACAAGATTGGTCATCCGAGAGTTTACTTTCTGTTAATAGATCATTCATGAGTGAGGATTTACATAGAGTCAAAGAGTTAGCTTTAAGTGATGATGAGTTGGCCAAAAATGTGGGTGGTTTTCATCTTTCCACAGACAAAAGAGATGATGCTGCTGCTCTTTGGAGAAGCTTTGAATCAAGCACAACAAGGTTATCCCAAGAATTGGCAGAAAAGTTGCGGTTAATTCTGGAGCCCACTTCTGCAAGCAAGCTCCAAGGGGATTACAAGACTGGTAAAAGGATTAATATGAAAAAGGTATTGCAATTTGATCCTTATTCAGTTATGGACATATTTTCTACTACAGTAATATTTATCTGAAACTTCAAGAATTTTATGTTTACGTTAATGCGGAAATAGATCTACTTGTAATATTGATTTTTTTTTTGAATTATTTGCCCATTGTTTTACTGCGAAGTTGCCATTGTTTTACAGTGAAGTTTTGGATTACATGTTCCAATTATTGTTAAACATTTTCTAAAGACTCATGAATGTCTTCAATTGCTGTTTGTTGGTACATTCAAAATTTTCTGAAAATTTCCTTCCTTTTCTTATTCAGGTGATTCCCTATGTTGCCAGTCAATACCGTAAGGACAAGATCTGGATGAGAAGAACCAGGCCAAGTAAACGTGATTACCGTGTAATCATTGCTGTTGATGATTCCCGTAGCATGTCCGAAGGTCTATGTGGTAATTTTGCCATCGAAGCATTGTTGACTGTATGTAGGGCAATGTCGCAGCTTGAAGTGGGAAACTATGCTGTTGTGAGTTTTGGAAAGCAAGGAAATGTTAAATTACTTCACGACTTTGACCAACATATTACTCCCGAGGCTGGAATACAGGTTCGCTTATAGATAATCTATTTTAGTCGAATGCTAGCTTAACACACGTTTGTATCTGTATCTGTCTGTGAGTGTTGCGTGCTGTTTTTCTTTTTAATTAATAAGAACACAGATTATTGCTCATACCGGTTGATTTCATTTGATACAAAAACCACATGTGCATTTGTGAATCACGCTTGTGCGACTGCCATTATTGTATCGTAATACATAAATGTTGACGTTAGCTTTTCATCCTAACACGTTTTAAAATGCTTTGGCTCTTGCTTTATATAGATGATCTCGAGTTTGACCTTTAAGCAAGAAACTACAATCATGGAAGAGCCCATGCTTGAGTTACTGAAATATTTGGATAACATGCTGGACAATTCAGTTGCCCGTGCACGACTACCATCTGGGGATAACCCTCTCCAGCAGCTTGTACTTATCCTAGCTGATGGTCGTTTCAGTGAGAAGGTACAATATTTGTTATTATTTTCACGATCATTGCTATTCCAATAATATATTCAAGAAGTTATTGTCCATTTTTGTCTTCTTATCACAATTTTCCAGTGATATATTCCAGAAGTTATTGTTAGTTTTTGTTTTCTTATCACAATTATGATATTTTTATAGGAAAAATTAAAACGGAGTGTCAGAGATCTCTTGAATAAAAATTGTATGGTTGCCTTTCTGCTCCTGGATAGCGCAAACGAGTCTATTGTTGGCTTTCAGGTGATTTGCCCTTTATCTAATTTGCTTGAGCCCTTGAAATAGCATTTTTATTAAGATATTTATCTGTTCATGCTCTTCAGGAAGCAACACTTCAAGGTACAGACGTAAAGTTTACCAAGTACCTCGACTCGTTCCCGTTCCCATACTATGCAATTTTAAGGAACATTGAGGCACTTCCCACAACCCTTGGAGATCTCTTGAGACAAGTAAGTTTTGGTAACAATCATAATTGATGTGTTTCAAAACACTATTCAGTAAAAACTCTTCTAACTCGTGTTTGTTGGATTCTTACTTTATCCAGTGGTTCGAGCTTATGCTGAGTGGAAATTCAAACTGATTATGCTGGAGCTGGAGCTGGAGCTGGAGTTTCTTTCCGGATGATAGGGGTCGACAATTTTGTAGTTTAGCTAGAAAGTTCATAGTAATCCTCATACAATGAGATTGCTAAGAACCATATTGTACATGATAACCATATATGTTTATTATTCATAACTTCATATATTAACAAAATTGACCAAATATACGTTATTAAAAAGTAAATATATATGCACACTCTCACACTGAGAAACTTAATTTTGAGTTCTTTTACAGTAAAAACTCTGAATGAATACTCTATTAATGAATAAATTCTCAACAGTCTTAAAAAATTTATGTCCCAATTTAAAATTAAGTATAAATAAAAATTAAACTTTACATTGTCATATTTCATAACTTTCTCCGGTTCCGCCTTAAAAAATGATACCTCTTTATAGTAATAAATAATAAAATACGTAATAATATTTATCTCTATATATATAATGTTTATTTTAAAATTTAAAATGTAAAATACTTATCAAAAATAATTTGCGATAGTAATTTGAATTTGGATTTTTACGTAGTAAACCTATATAGCTTATGAATAAGTAGTAGTTCATCAATATATTTGTTGAACCAAAAATATTTGTAGCCAAGTTAGTATTTAATAAATTTATTCAATAAATATATCATTTAACTTATACACATTATTTTATTATAAAAATATATTTTTAGTACAAACATCTACTTAGTAATAAACTCTCTATAGGAACATATTTTTCCGACCCGACGATATGACTGTATGGAGTTTTTATTGTACATAGATATTTATAACAATATATATTCGATTCTAGATAAATGCACAATTAACGTATAAACATTACACAATTAACAAGTAAATAAATATACAAATTTTACATACAAATTCACACAATTAATAAAAATTCTAACAAAAACTTAAACTTTCATAAATTTTGTAATAAATTATTTAAATACAAGACTACTTGTATTTCAAGTTTTTGCTCTAGAATCTACTACTAAATATTAATAATCTCATAAAATATATTTTGGCACCGAGAAAGAAAGAGAATTACCAAATTGGCGAATTTTGATCTCAAAACATGAGTCCACTGTCCACATATAATTCTTACTGATTTTCTCCTTTTAGTTAGTCACATATTTCATGGTAAAGTATCTCCAAAGAGAAGAGAACTCTTCGTGCTTGGCCACCAAGTAACATTGCCCCTACCCTTATGTATATAGTCAAGCCAACAGGTTCCTTCCGTTCTCTTATCATCACCAATAACATAATTTCTTCACCCGTTCCAACTCCACACGAAAATCCTCATGAAGTACGAAGGTCTTATTCCATCCCGTCCATTCAGCCGCTACTATGCAACAACAAGAAGGCTACACCTGCGCGCACGCCGGTCTATCCAAAAGCCGACCCTGGTGGTAGCCAACAACAAGAACCTCAGGGGCTTCACCGAGAATGGTTCAGCAACTCATCTGTCCTCTGGAGATCCCTGTTTAGATTTCTTCTTCCATGTTGTTCCTGATACGCCTCCTGAAAGATTAATCGAATGTTTGCAGCTTGCATGAGATCATGATGCGTTGCGAGCCTTGAAGCTTGTGTGTGTAACTTAAGGGGTGTGAGAGGAACTGGAAAGTCTGATAAAGAAGGCTACTATACTGCTGTTCTTTGGATGCATAATCATCATCCCAAAACTCTGGCGGCTAATTTGCGTTCCATGGCTGATTTCGGTTACTTCAAGGACTTGCCTGAGATTCTTTTTCGGCTTCTTGAAGGGAATGATGTGCGTCAGGTGGCTAAGGAGAAGAGGAAGGGAGGGAGTACTTATGAAGAACAGCCGAAGCGGTTGAGCACGGAGGAGAAGAAGATGGAGAGGGGGAAGAAGGTAGTTGAGAGGTTTCGTTGCGATTACGATTTTAAGTTACTCCATGATCGTGTTTCTGATGTGTTTGCAGAGTGTTTGAGGTTGGATTTGAAGAAGTTGAACGCAGGGGAGCTGTTTGAGATCAGCCTTGCAGCGAAATGGTGTCCTTCATTGGACTCGTCGAATGATCAGTTTACGAAGTTGTGTGAGGCGATTGGGAAGAAGGTGTTTCCGAGGGAGGAGTATGAAGAGTATGTAGGAGTTGAGGAGGCGCATTATGCGTATCGTGTGAGGGATCGGTTGAGGAAGGAGGTGCTTGTTTTCCTTGCGTAAGGCACTTGAGCTGCCAGAGTTTTACATGGGGGCTAATGATTGGGGCTCTCTTCCTTATAATAGAGTGGCTTCTGTGGCTATGAATTTATACAAGGAGAAGTTCAAAAAACATGATAAGGATAGGTTTGAGGAGTATCTTGAGAAGGTAAAGACTGGGAAAGCGAAGATTGCTGCTGGGGCGTTGCTACCGCATCAGATAATAAACGGATTGTATGATAATGATTGTGGTGAAGTGGCTGAGCTTCAGTGGAAACGGATGGTGGATGATGTGGCGAAGAAGGGAATGTTGAGTAACTGTCTTGCGATTTGTGATGTTTCGGGCAGTATGAATGGGGTACCAATGGAGGTCAGTGTGGCACTTGGTGTTTTAGTTTCGGAATTGAGCGATGAGCCGTGGAAAGGGAAGCTTATTACATTCAGTCAGATGCCTCAGCTTCAATTAGTTAAAGGGGATACTCTGAAAAAGAAAACGGAATTCGTTAGGCGCATGGGCTGCAGAATGAACACTGATTTTCAGAAAGTGTTTGATTTGATACTACAAGTAGCTGTGAATGGAGGGCTGAGGGCTGATCAGATGATCAAGAAATTATTTGTGTTTAGTGATATGGAGTTCGATCAGGCGTCGGCTAGACCTTGGGAGACTGATTATGAGGTGATTGTGAGTAAGTTTAGAGAGAGTGGTTATGGAGATTGTGTGCCTGAAATCGTTTTCTGGAACTTGAGGGACTCCAGGGCTACTCCTGCCAGAAAGGTGTGGCGCTTGTGAGCGGGTTTTCGAAGAATTTGATGTCTTTGTTTCTAGGGGAAGGTGGTGATCAAATGAATCCTGAGGCTGTTATGGATGCTGCAATTTCTGGTGAGGAGTATCAGAAGCTTGTTGTGCTTGATTAATGGGATTCTATATAATTTACGTCTTGATCACACTCCTTTTTACTTCTATACATTCAAAAGCTGTTCATGAATGAGAAAAAAAATTAGCATCCAGTTTATTTTGTTCTTAGATAACTTCATATTATTTTGTTCTTCATTATTTTTATTTTTTTAAAACATGTTCATCGTTATTTTTTTTTTTAACGGTTAAGGTGAGTCGAACCAACCTATTAATAGGAGGGGAATCGGCTTGCCCACTAAGCTACACTCTTTTGTTCTTTCATTATTCAGTTTATTCTGTTGTTCATTAGTTTCTCTGCCACTAAGGAGAAATGAGGGCAGACAAGAGTAATTCGTTCATGATTAGAGAATCATACGTGATATCCATCCCTACAGGCTACAATGAGAATAATCTAATGTAGAGATGACATAATTCAACACAAATCTTCATTTACCAAAATAAGGTCATTAAACTCATTAGTTGCTGAGGCTGTGATGCATAAGAGGTCTTGCAAAAACAATCTTTGATTATGAACTCCAAGTAGATACAGAAAAACAAAATAAAATTGTTGAATATTGTTGCTGCTGCCATCGGAATCTGGATCAATTGTGGGTCCCATTGCCGGAGGAAATCTGGATCGATTGTGGGTCAAACGAAACTGATATACTATGTAATATTAGTTAGATTAGACATATATTTATTAGAGTCATAGTTAAATTAGTCTTATTCTTCTAATTTCTAATTAGATTAGATTCCTAATTAGATTAGACATAGCTTCTCATATTTTGTATATATACCCTACATCATTCTATGAATAAAAACGATTGATTATTCAATCGTCTTACATGGTATCAGAGCCATGTTGATTATTCAATAGTCTTACATGGTATCAGAGCCATGTAAGTATCCAACGAGCATTGGTCCTGCCTCTCATCTTTCCCTCAATGCAATAAATATAGATATGTCTAATCTAACTAGTATTACGTCTATCAGAAACAATGCCATGATACATGTATGTGTGATTCTACTCATATTAAAAGAGGTGATGATTATATTCAATAGAGGAGAATTTTTTATACAGAGAACAGAGAAAGAGCCGGCTTTAAATAACCAGAAACTAGGGCTCCTCTTATAGTAAGAGAAAAGATTTTTCCACACTATAGTAAAATTTGTTTATCATAATAGAAAACCGGTTAGCACCACTACAACCGGTCCATTATATTATATATAAATAGGGAAAATTACATAGGGATCCCCTATAGGATGTCTATGTTGCATATGGATCCTCCAAGATCAACAATTACATCCAGGTCCATAAATTCAAAAAAATATTGACCAGCTATTCTCACTATTCACTTTAGGGGCAAACCAAACGCAGCCTTAGCAATCCGTCGTCTTCTTCCCGTCCATTTCAAATTTTTCCTGTACTCCTCTCTCCAAACCATCCATTCAAATTCACTGCTACACTCTTCACTACTCACCTCTACTGAGCTAGTTCCTCGATCTTCCTCGTAGGTTCCTGCTTTTGCACACTCTTCTTTCTTTCAATTTTCCTTTTTCTGAATCTGGGAAACCTAATTTTGTTAGATTGGAATTTAATCTCAGGTGGAGGTGCTATGGAACAACCGGATTCCTCTTCTCATGTGAAGGTAGCGGTGCATATCCGGCTTCTAGTCACGCCGGAGCTTCTGCTGGGCTGTACGGATTGCATCACGATTTATCCTACTCAGAAGCAGGTGAGAGACTGTATTGAGTTTGTAAGCTGTTTATTCTAATGGTTTCTTTTGTATGCTTGATTTTTGGGTAAAATTAACATGTGTGAGTGTGATAATATGTTTATGCTTTAATTTGTTGTATGAGTAGGGCAATTTGTATTCATGTGCTTCCAGATTTGTCTATGATTATAATATTGTAGGTTTGTTTACATATTTTGTTGCATATTCGATTTTTAGGTCGAATTAAACTGTAAATGTATCATTGTATTGACGGATTATTATTGTTCTGGGTGATTAGGTGCAAACTGGCTCGCATGCCTTCACGTTTGACTATGTTTTAGGAAGCAAAGTGTTACGGTCCGTTTAGTTTGCGCGGTCCAAGCCCAAAAAGAGTCCAAGTCCATGGAGGAACCATCTAGAGAGATCATGAAG
>JAYMSP010002729.1:0-22730 GCA_036897095.1 Plantago elongata
CATACTAAGTGATTTCCTCTTTTACAATGTTCAAGTGAACTAAGAGTACTAGTCATCTTTTTGTACTAAAGATAAGTTACATGGTGATTGATCAAAAATACTAACATATATTCCTCACAACCTTGAATTCGAAATCGAAATAAGAACGCATATCGGAACGCATCGAGACTGAGGTGAAGGAAGACGGAGCTCCTAAAATCTGAAAATCAGTGCCAATCGGAATGGCGGGGGGTGGTGTCGATCGAATGAGGTTGGTCAGGTGTATTGTGGTGGTGGAGGACGATAATAGCGGTGTTGGAAGACGATGGTGATCATCGGTGGAGAGAAGTGCGAAGAAGCAAAAGTTGATTTATGCAATCGATACTGACGGAAAAAGATAAGCAATGGAGGCGGTTGAGAGGAATCCGACATTGTGGGTTTGACTGGATGAGGAGAACGCAATTATAGGAGCCGGTTGAGAGGAATCCGAAGTAGAGTTTGAATTCAAGGAGACGTGAGTTCAAGAGAGTACCGGCGAACTGGAGATTTGAAGAATACGGCTCTGATTTGAATTTGGCAAGGGTACAATGGGTATTATATAAGTATAAACCCAAATCCTTCTGGACTCCAATCAATTCATAAATAAATTTAATTAAATAACGAATTCGACACAGTAACGATATTCGGCATGAAAAGAAGTAGAATCAAAAATAATTTTCGATTTTACTATTATTTTTTTAAATAATAATAAAATAATAATGGTGGAAAAAACAGGGTTTTACAGTTACCAATAATCGATTGGTTCTGGAACTTGTCTCCGGTCTCATTGAGGCATATAAAGGCGTTGTTACTCAGATTCGTCATGCTAAGCCTCTTCCAAGATTTACCGACTCGCTCTTCCTTGTGTCTTGAGGAAAGGGAATTGAATGTTATGGCCTCTCATCATTCTGGTTCAGGTATGGTCTCTACTGTTGCGGATTCTTCTGTTGATAAATCCACGAATGGTGAAAGTCGTAACAACAACTAGTATAACAAGAAGAGAGGAGGCAGAGGTAATCAACCAAATAATGGCACGGGCTATGGAACAACTGGCGCAACCAGACAGCAAGCTGTCGCGCCATCTTACCATGTTCCGCACCCTGGCCAGCCCGCTCTGGAACCATATGGGCAGTGGCAGTGGCAATGGGTTTAGGGTTTAGGGTTTAGGGCAGTGGCAATGGCAATGGGTGCCCTCGGCTCCACCACCATGACCCGTGCCTACAACTGGATGGCCTCGACCACCTCCGCCCGACACGGAATTCCCAATTGCTCAAGTGTCGCAGGCCTATGCGGTTGTCGCCTCGACTGTTCAGTACATGCCTACGGATGTTGCTGCTTCAATGCAAACTATGTCTTTGCAACCTCAGGATCCCAATTGGTACATGGATTTCAGAGCCTCATCTCACATGACAGCTAATCAAGGTATGATCTCATCTTATTTTAATTCAAGCATTCATCGTAATATTATTGTAGGTAATGGCTAATCTATTCCAATTCGGAGTCATAAGAATACTCAATTAGCTCCTCCTCACCCACCATTATCTTTACATAATGTTCTACATGCCCCAAAACTCATAAAAAATCTTATTTATGTTCACAAATTTACTACCGATAATTCTATGTCAGGTTAGCTTGATCCTTAAGGATTTTCTGTGAAGGAATTTCTGACAGGGAGGCCAATCATGAGATGTGATGGCAAGGGGGATCTCTATACACTTACTTCTATTCATGTTTTCATAGGGACACCTTTGGCACTTGTAGCTACCTCTTCTGAAGTTTGGCATGCACGCTTAGGTTTTCCTGGTCAATCTATTTTAGAGTCAGTTCGATAAATACATTGTTAAGACTAAACTTGTGCATCAAGTATTTATTGTTCTTGCATTCTTGGTAAATAAGTTAAGTTACATTTTGATGTGTTTGTATGTCAAACCTTGTCAGCATTTGATATTATTCACAGTGATTTATGGACATCTCCAGTTTTGAGTTCTATGGGGCACCACTATTATGTTCCGTTCTTAGATGATTTTACAAATTTCTTTGGACGTTTCCTCTGGCTCAAAAATTTGATGTGTTTGACAAATTCGTTCTGTTACGTAATCATATCCATACCAAGTTTCGATCATCTATCAAAACTATACAATGTGATAATGGGGGTGAGTATGATAATAATCTGTTTACCAATTTTTGTCAAACCAATAGGATGTATTTTCGTCTTTCTTGCCCTCATACTTCTTCTCAGAATGACAAAGTTGAACGAAAAATTCGCTCTATAAATAATATCATTAGGACTCTTCTTACGCATGCATCTATGCCTCTTTCCTTTGGGCATCATGCCTTGCATATGACTACCTACTTGCTTAATATTTTGCCTAGCAAACTCCTTGATCATGCATCTCCTTTAGAATGCTTGTATAATCGCACACCCTCATATTCTCACTTATGTGTTTTTGGTTGTTTGTGTTATCCATTGATCCCCTCCACTACCATCCATAAATTGCATGCTCGATCCTCGCCATGTGTTTTTTTGGGGTACCGGATAATCATCGAGGTATAAGTGTTATGATTTGTCCCTTAACAAGATTATTATTTCTCGACATGTGTTTGATGAAACTACTTTCCCGTTTGCCAAACCAAATTCGTTTTCTCCCAAAACAAAATCTGCCCAACCAAATTTGGATTCAAACCTGACCCGGCAGTACATCCGGTCTAGTTTGGCTCTCTGTCCAGGACAACAGCCCGCTAATCGCTCACCCGGGCCGCCACCAGCACCGCGTACTCCACTGCCTTGGCTAGATTCCGACCCGCCCCAGTCCAGCCGTCCCAATCAACTCATCCACCTATATCACCCATACAACCCCCACCGCCACTTCCGAATTCACCCATCCAGCCATCTCCACTCCCGGATTGATCCCGCCGACCCAATCCAAGGTATTTTGGTCCCGATTTTGTTAACCTTGATTCGGTTTTAATTTCTCCTATACCTCGTAATCCGGCCTTAGCACTTAACGAACCGAATTGAAAATTGACTATGCTAGACGAATTTAATGTTCTTATTAATAATAAGACGTGGGTGTTAGTACCTCGTCCATCTCATGTCAATTTCGTTCTGTTTAAATTTTTGCTCACAAGGTGAAATCTAACGGTGACTCTGAGAGATTTAAGGCTTGTCTTGTAGGTGATGGAGTAACTCAGCAGATGGGTATCGATTCTGGTGAAACGTTTAGTCCGGTTGTGAAACCAGCTACCATCCGCACAGTACTAAGTTTAGCATTATCCCGGTCTTGACGGATTCATCAGCTGGATGTTAAAAATTCATTTCTTCATGGTGACCTCAATTAAACCGTTTATATGCATCAACCTCTTGGTTTTCGAGATAAACGATACCCGGATCATGTTTTCTTATTGAAAAAATCATTGTACGGGCTCAAGCTAGCTCCACGTGCATGGTACAAGCGATTTGCATATTATGTCTCATCTCTTGATTTTGTCAATAGTAAAGTGGTTACGTCATTACTTATTTACATGAAAGGCCCGGGTGTGGCATACTTGCTACTTTACGTAGACGATATCATCTTGGCCACATCATCAACCACTCTTCGCAACTCGATCATGACTTTGCTTGCTTCGGAATTTGCTATAAAAGATCTTGGACCTTTGAATTATTTCCTTGGTATTTTCGTGACTCGTCACAAGTCCGGCATGTTTCTATCTCTGTGTAAGTATGCAGAAGCAATTCTTGAGCGCGCAGGTATGTCATCATGTAAGTCTATTGCTGCTCTGGTGGATACTAATCCTAAGTTGAGTATTACAATTGGTACTCCTTGTACTGATCCTACACATTATAGGAGTCTTACTAGAGCTCTGCAGTATTTGACGTTTACTCGATCAGATATATCATACGTTGTTCAGCAAGTAAGTCTACATATGCATGACCCTAAGTTAATCACATGAATGCATTAAAACACATTATTTGATACCTACAGGGAACCCTACACCACGGCCTTCATCTTTAACCCTCCTCAAGTTCTGAACTTGTATCCTACACTGATGCGGATTGGGGAGGTTGTCCAGATACTCGTCGTTCAATTTCAGGGTATTGTGTGTTTCTTGGGGATAATATGATTTCGTGATCATCCAAACGGCAACCTACGTTCTCTCGTTCCAATGGTGAAGCTGCGTATCGTGGGGTAGCGTATGTTGTTTATGAATCTTGTTGGATTCGAAATCTTTTACTTGAGCTTCACTGTCCCATTGAGAAGGCAACTCTTGTATATTGTGACAAGATCAGTGATATATATCTATCAGGCAATTCAGTATAACACCAACGAATCAAGCATATTGAGATGGATATTCATTTTGTTTGTGAGCAAATTGCCCGTGGGAAGATTTGTGTACTTCATGTTCCTTCACGCTACCAGATTGCAGATATTTTCATTAAGGGACTTTCTAGAGTATTATTTGAGGATTTTAGATCCAGTCTAAGTGTTCGTCCTCCTCCGCTTCGATTGTTGGGGGTGTGATAGATTATATAATTAGAATAGAATTAGGATACTTATGTAATCTAATTAAATTAGTAGAATTATATTAGAATTTGATTTTCTAACTTTAAAATATTTAGTTAGACTCTTATATTTTAAACATCTAAGTATACTTTTAGAATATAATTACAGAAAGTATTCTTCCAATCTTTTCTACTTTGCTTTGAAGACTTCAATATTGGAGCTACAGAATAAGAATCATAGTAATTGACCAAGTTGTTCTTCCTTGATCGTCTTAGGCCTAAGATAAGTCTGCCTGGAGTGGGAATGAGGGCGCGGGCGCAAACGAAAGTATGAATCAAAAAGTGTCGAAACTTAGAAAAATATGAAGACACGAACACCTTAAAACGCGTTGCAATAATTATATAAAATATATTTTATCTATACTAAATATTTAATAGGTTTAAAAAATATATTTTAGATTAAAAATAATGTGTATATAAATTATATATGTATATAAGTTAAAATTATTACTCTATAATTTTGATAAAATGTAAAATTAAAATAAATAATTATTATAGGGTGAGTTAAAATTATAAAGCGAACTAAAAACGTCAAGCGTCTTAAAGTGCTAAGTCGTAAATATTTTAGAAGATTTAAGTTGATAAATGAGTTACTATTATTCATGTAATTTGTATAGTTACACTTGCAGAGAAATTACAGGCGTTGGCATTAAAATAGTGGTGATGGACAAGGGGGAATCGCAACTTCAATAATTCCTTCAAGCATTTGGCTGGCTTTCCGCATCGTTGGCCTTAATGTAGCATCTTCTTGGATGCACCAGAGACCAACCCTCACAAACCTTTCCAACCTGGTTCCATCAATTAAAGCTTCGGTGTCATCACCTACCAAACAATCCATCCTTTTCTCCTGGAAACAATCCCAAACCAAATCAGTCAAAATTAGATTTTCTTCATCGTCGAAGCTCCCCGTGTTCTCTACACTTCTCCTGCATGAAACAATCTCCAAAAGAAGTACACCGAAGCTATAAACATCAACCTTTGTAGTGATCGGTGTGTTTCTGAACCATTCTGGAGCAACGTAACCCTTAGTTCCTCTGATATTGGTCACAGCTCGAGTTTGATTCATCTCCAGAAGTTTAGCTAGACCAAAATCTGATATCCGAGAGTTGTAGTTCTCATCAATAAGTATGTTTTGAGGTTTTATGTCGCAATGTATTATCTGTGTGCTACACTCGTCGTGCAAGTATGTAAGTCCTCTCGCAACACCCATCGCCATTAGACACCTCTGGCTCCAGTTTGGCTTGGAATCGCCAAAAATAAAGCTTGCCAAAGTTCCATTGCTAATGTACTCGTATACTAGCAAACGGTTCGGCCCCTCGTCACAAAAACCGAGCAGGCGAACCAAGTTCTTGTGATGCGTCTGGCCAATAGCGTTCACTTCTGCTCGGAATTCCTTCTCAGTGTCTTGGGAGACTCTATCGAGTTTCTTCACTGCAACTAGTGTGCTATTGGAACCATTGGGGATCAAGCCTTTGTATACAATTGCAAAAGCACCCCTTCCCAACTCTTCCTTGAACTCATCTGTAGCATGCAGGAGCTCTTTGTATGTAAAGCAATGTAAATTCGCTCCTACAGTTTTTTGAACCGGATGGAGAAATGGGATCGTTTTCTTGTTGTAGATAAAGAAAAAACCAAGGCAAGCAGCAGATATGAATAAGAAATTGATGAACATTGAGCTGCCTAAAAGCACAGACACCACGATTGTCATAGTATTTCTGTTTCTTGTCGTTGTTGGTTGATTTGGAGTTGGAGTTGGGAGATTGGGATTTGTGGGAGGAATTTCACCTCTCCTGAACTTGAGCAAGGTGACAATACCTAAACTGGTATCAACTCTGCCATTTGTGAGAGGTAGAGTCTTCTTGTAGCACCTGTTATCGAGAAAATTGACTGCGGCGCAGAGACAATCCTTTAAGCAAGAGTTCCTGCAATTCTCCTCAGTACTAGGATCCAATTGCTCATAATCATTGTTGGGCCAATCAACATCACGAAGCTCCAAGAAATCAAATGCAGAACCGTTCTCACCATTAAAGCAATATGGAGAAAAAATAGGCAAGCAATCTCCAAGGACATTGTTTGGATCAGCCAATCTAAACCCGTCTGCACACTGACAAAGCGGCCTGCTGTTTACAAGTCTGCAATAACTGTTAAAACCACAGGCCCCGCTGCCGAAATCTCCCTGAATACTGCTACATATATTCTCAGGCCAAGTGCTCCAAGCAGTCCAACTTGGATTATTGCCAGAGAAATTCCTCGGATGATAATACTGAGTGAAAACGCCATCGTATTCAAGAACCGCCCTGTAATAGTTTTCTGAAGCCGAGGGCATCGACCGTGGACTTGGTGTGAGAATCGCTGCCTGACCATTTCTTCTCAGGACGGAAATCACAGCGCTGTTGTTGAACAACACCTGATAGCCAGAATTCGATGCATTTCCATTCGCATCAGCTGTTCCGCTACTGTAGTATGCATGGTCAATAAGTCTATTATTAGGAACAGCTCGCGTCTGTAACTCAAAATTGCCATTTCCGAGCATTTCAGCAGAGAATCTTCCTTGTGAAAAGTTTGTCCTTGATCTCCTCGAAGTAAGCGCATCGCCTATCACAATTGTCTGTGCGGGCAGTATGGTATCTGTTGGATGCGCGAAACTTTGCCACAACCAGGCCGAATCACTACCTGATAGGATAAAGTTCCCTGTATCATTCATGATGGCAGAAGCAACTGACTGAGCAAAGCCATCAGAATTCCAAAGTGTTCTGCCTCCAGCGTCCCGGAGTAGAAGTCCACGGGCAGCATTTAGCTGTATGGTCGAGCCACGAGGAACCGGGTAGCTGCTCCTTTGGTACCAGACTATGGTTCTATCAGGGATTCTGTTAAACCATATGCATAGTACAAAGAGATCAGTAGTGTTTGGAAGCTGTTGGAAGCCGAATGCGAAATCGTGGGAAGGCGAAAGCCATGGAGTGGAATTTTCTGAGGCTGTGATTGAGCTCCCAAGTGATATACGGTTGTTTTGAGCCAAAATAGTACAGAGAGGGAGGAAAAATATTGTGAGGAGGAATCCTGTTCTTGGGGCATTAGACATTGGGAATGGGAGGTGGCAGATTGAGATAAGAGAAGAAGTGAATCAATTAGTTATATCATCATCATGATCATCTTCCAAGTGTCAGTCAAGAATTGGACTTTCAGTTATGGCGACCAAGTAAAAGAATATAAATACATTCATGTACATACTGAAAGTGGGAGGCTCATTCTTGTGGAAAATAAAATTCAATAGTCTAGCATTTCGTGTTGCGTTCCAAAAACGAAGAATTAGAGTGTTGGTAGTTGTACAAGTTACAACGTATGGACAAACAGGCAGGCAGGCTGGTGTCTTTTTCAATTTAGAGACGAAACTTGGAGGCGCATATGAGGCCGTTCGCTCCGCGTAAAATTTGAGAGAAATGAAATTGTTATATCCAATCTTTTTGTTAATTTAGAATTTGACTCATATAAACATCATGCGTATAATATCGCTCAACCAATGTTCGATTCATGGGTCTGTTCCTGTGCTGTGTGGAATATATATTCTCACATTCATAGGCAACGTGGTGTAATAATTCTCTGAAAGTCCACACGGTTGGTTTGCAAGTTGGGAACAAAATAAGATGAAATCAAACTTCTTGCGCCAAATTCAACTTTGATGTCTTGATTCATGGTCCCTCCCCCTCAACACACATATAAATATATTATCTTCCTTCTGTTCTTTTTCACCAAATCAAAGTGTACTTTAGCTTAAAAAACATCCAAGTGCATATAATAATATTATGGATCCAAATTCTCCATTTGTCAGCAGAATGAAAAGTCAATTTTCATGTGTATATTGCATCTATTAGTGTATATTACATTTATCACAATAGAATTGCAGTGGCACTTTTTTCAATGAAAATTAATTTTTTTAAAGTACAATCCGCTGGAATGAAAACAGTTGGGATAATAGCACAAAAATTATATACAAAACAAGCATAGTTTAATTATTTTACGGTATAGATCAATCATAAAGTTCATGAAATGTAATTATAATTGACGGACTTAACAAAGACTTAACAATAAAAAAAATTAATTTAAATGTTTAAGAATATAAAGAGTCATAGAATTAAGTCATTTACACGGGTATTTGAATCGATGGAGATATAAAGTATAGAGTATATGAGAACAACACATTTCCAAACTTTGTGGTGAAGTTCGTGCATTTGTATTAGTCCATCTTTTTCTCTCATTAAAAGAATCTGATTGGTTCTCGTATATTATCCAGTACGTATGAGTTGTCTCTAAACATATTCTTAAAGCTATTATAAATGCCAATTGTCAAATAATTTTAGGAAATAATTTAGTTGTCATTTACATTTTCAATCTGACATTTTATAATTAATTTTTTTCAACTTTAGTTACTATTGAATATTAAATTCTAAATATAAAATATCCAATTAAATTATATAATCTATATATACTTAAAAGACCAGTTTCTATTCAAGTTACTTGTGTATGGAACTGAAACTGAATATTAATTTATAACAATTTTGATTTTTTTAAATACATCAAAGAAAATACCATGCAAGCAAATAAATCAAAATATGCCTCCTTTCCTCTATCTATCATTAGTAGGTATACGTAACATAATCATCTATTATTAGTCAATCAAATAACCTGGACGACCTTCGTGGCGGACAAATTGGACGTCGTTCGCACCTTGGTCCCTCAGACGGTTCTGCACCGAAACTCTCCTGGCACCTACTTCGACCTGAGCATCCTGCATGTTCGGACTCCTACCTTGACGGTTATGGAGGTAGTGTGCCTTTGATTTAAAATGTTCCTCAGGTCCTCTTGTGGTCGTTGATCTGCAAGCCTTTCTCGGACCGCACGATGTTCATTATGAGACAACGCTAGCTCCGTTAGCTTTGGAATAGCCTCTGGCGGAGGGGCTTGTTGGGGTTGAACATTGATAGATCCGAAACAACCCTGGATCATGGTGAATAGCAAACCAAACTGGTCATCATTTATATCAAAGTTGTTGGTGCGGACAATCTGACCATTAGGCAAGGTGAAATCTCTCTGAGCGGAGGCCAGTAGGATCCTGACGGAGGAACCGGTACGGCCTGCTCCACCTGATTGACTGGTACATGTTCCGCAATATAACACATCATGTTGACAAGATGGCTTTCTCTGTAATACGTCATACTCGCAGTATGACCATCGCTTAGATATCTCCTCTCTACCATGACCCGTCTAGAAGAACGTATGTTCCCCTTCGGTCAGACTGACGCCCTCGGGGATGGGGAGGTGGAGTGGTAGTGCATGATGTCCTCCTGGTTCTGGCCGTCAATTCCAGTGGATAAAATACAGAACTTTTTGTATATAACGTTCCAACATATGACACCAAATGATGAGGGTGGAACCTCATTCACTAATTAAACTACTATAAATGTTGACTAAACTAAGCACCCCAGCACCTTCATGTCCGAGCTAGACCCTGCGAATTACTTGAAAAGACTAGTAGGGGGGTTAGTAAGGTAATCCTTTTTGTAAAACTCAAACTGGAAAGAGACTTTACTCAAATGAGAATTGAGTACTCCCAGTGTAGTAATTATGGCATGAGGTTATGAATGACTTACCTTGAGACATGGGAATAGTGCACCATATATAGAGATTATGGCCTACAGGTTAAAACCATTTGTATGATGCCAAAAGTAGGGACTAGATAAGGACAACCATGCTCCTAGTGGCCCATGGACTAATTAAGATCGGAGTCCAACAATCATGGACTTGGGAGGTTAATTTAGTCCTTTCGGTCCTCGTTTCTTCTCCCTGTGAATGGTCCGCTATAATACTTGTGCAAGCTTACTTTTGAGGTTCGAGCACTACAAGAAATTGGGGATCGATCCCGATTCGTCGCTAGCCCGTCAGACGCTCATTGTTAAAACGGACGTCTCTAGCTAACTAACTATATGTCGTTAGTTAGCGGCGAATTGGCAACGGGTTAGGTCATTGACTTTTATGTCGCCAATAACGACGGATAATTTATTCGCCTTTAATGGTCTCCATCTTTAATGGTCTCTAACCATTACAAACGGATAAAATTATACGTCGCTATGTCTTTAATGGCTTAGTATTCTCCTTCAATTTGATGCCATGAATGCAATTTCTCATTGATTGTAGTGATATAGATACTACAAATATAGGATCAAATTGAGTGATAAGCTCCTCCAATGCACTGTGATCTTCAGTATCAAAAGATACAGATGCATCTACACCACTAACCATGCAGAAAAAACTAAACACCCTATTGTGTTTCTTAGTGAATAACTTGTGCATTTTAGTGCATATCCATCTCAACACTTCTTATACCATGAGAAAGCAACTTATTTCTATTATGCACAAAGGTGATAGTATAATTCTCATAATCTAACTCAATTGGACCCAATCTTCTCATCAGATCAACTCCCATAACCACATCATATCCTTCTAGTGGTAAGATCCTTACACTAGCAGCAACTATGTGATTGGCCATCTCCCATTCCAGATGAGGGCACTTGGAAATACACTCAATCCTCCTCCACCTACTACAAAATCTGCAAAGGATTAATCACCTGCACCTCACAATATATTCTCCTTTGTTAGGATGGAAGGATCTGGACTTTATACTATACTATTTATACTTTACTGTATATATCGATGTTGATATAATAGTTAAAGTAGCAGCGACACTAAAACAGAACAACATAAATACAAACAGACACAACGGAATGTAAAAACTCTAAACTACAAAGGGAAAACCATGAACGTAAAGTAAAAGACACAGGATTTTCAACTTTAACTGGGCATATATTTCAATATCCTAGTGAAATCAAATATTCACCCATGGTGAACTTATTCAAACTTCATCCGGAGGTTTCACAGATTGAAGCAACGTGACTGGCTAAACACAAGTTTCCTAGACCACTAGCCTACGAAGTCTAGGTGGTGGGAGAAGTATCTTAAAGAGACAACCTCAAACTACTTCTTCAAAATACGTTCAAACTAGACTCTAAGGATGTGAGTGAATATCAAGTCAAGTATGTACTCAAACTAAGTGGGATCCTTGTATTTATAGTTTTACATTAGGTATACAAGGACCTGTACAAATCTTCTACATGCTTTTGGTTTCTTTCATCTTGCTAAGGTAAGATTTTGATTCATACTCTCCTCCATTGAATAAGATCTTCTCTTTTGATTTGTTTCCTTATTTGAGTCTTCTTTTGATTTCCTTCATTTTCCTTATTTCTCTCTTTGATTTTTCTCGATCTTTCTTCTTTCCTTAACCTACAAGCAACACTGAGAACACAGTTGTCTAGCTCGGTTAAAGTGAAGGAAGGCAATATTCCTCATATATCAAGTTGAAGCTTGATGTATCCAACAAGAATGTTTAGTGAATTGTTGATGTGACATCGTACATAAAAACAGTGCACTAACATCCTTGTTGCACTAGGATCAAGGAAGGCAATATTCCTCATATATCAAGTTGAAGCTTGATGTATCCGATAAGGATGTTTAGTGAACTGTTGATGTGACATTGTACATGAAAACAGTGACTAACATCCTTGTTGCAGTAGGATCAAGGAAGCTAACAAGTATCACTAGTTGATTGTTTTGTACTTTTTCAACCAACTTAATTGTGTCAAGTGGTACCTTCCCTTTCAAAGCATGTAGAGAAATGACAAAATCTCCTACATCTTCATCAGCAATAACCTCGTTGATGTTATTATCACTAACTTCTTCAACAAGCATAATAACAAACAATTTTCTTGCATCGATGCCTATGGGTGTACTTCTCATCATAGTTGAAGCACAATCCCTTCCTCCTTCGTGCATCAAGCTCCTCCTTATCCAACATCTTCACAGGCACATAGTTACCACCAGTATCCACCACTTCATTAGGCTTAATAACCTTCTGCCAAGGAACATTTACTCTAGCAGGTCTATGCGTGGATTCAAGCATAACCTCGTGTTTCCTTGCAATTAAGTAAGCATGTTCTAGTGTATGTGGAGTCATTAGCTCAACCATGCCTAACCTCCTCCTTCAATCCACTGAAGAAGCTTCTCATGAAATAGTAGTCATCCAATCTAAAATCTCTCATAGCATAAAAGAGCACAACTCTGCAAATTTCTCAATGTACTTATCTAAGCTTGCTTACGTTTATTGAATTCATCTATCACATCATCACTTCGAACCGATGTGAAACTAGCTAGGATCAAATCAACAAACCTAGACCAAGTCATCTCCCTTCCTTCAACATGACCCATAAACCAAAATTCAGATTGATCTTTGTAATGGTAAAAATACACTATAGAATTATCTCCATCTAAAATTAGCCCAAGTGTTTGGACATGTCCAAGCAAGGCCCAATGATCTATGAAGACTCAGGCCCAATTCATAGTTTCTTACTCCAATGGGCTTGTGGTCCCGTTAATTCAACACATGATGGTTACGTCAATTTAATTCATAACCCAGACTAGTCCAAGACATCATGAAATCATCTCAATAAGATGGTCCGGATCAATCCACATGGTCTAGAATGAAGTTTGTCTGGACCTACTCATGTAACCAACAAGGTCACCTGGATCGATTAAGTTTAGCCAATACGGCTAACCCAAGCTCAAGTATCTAGGGGGGCAGTAGTTACAAGTCAAAGAGATGTGCGAGTAATCTTCTCTGCATACACCCCACTTCTCCAACTAACCATGCAAATAAAGGAGTCGTTACAGGAACTTGGAGAGTGAAGAGAGTCATTCTCCAATTGAAGTCCTAGTCTCCAACTAAACCTGACAAAAAAGGGATCCAGCATAACCAACCCGTGAGGAGGTGCTACAACTATCTTTATAAAAGGAGGAGATAAACCCTAGAGATCATCTGATATCGAGCAATTACAAGCACTAGCAAAATCCTAGCCACTAGAAAATGATATATGCAATACATTTTATCGCCTACCTCATCATCCACAATCCATCTCTCTGAACACCTTCTCCTCCCTAACGCCATTATCACTGCATCTCAATCTCATCCTGTTACATACACCTTGACTCCTTCCATCGCAGACCCGACTCAACCCGCCTATAGCCGCTAGAAAAGCTACCACATTCCCAACAGGATAAGTACTCTGTGTTCCTTCTTTTCTTATTATTCCACCTATTCTAGACTCACTAGCTTGAGCGTCAGAGTCCTCTCGGTCGGCACCACACCGGTGTCCACTTGGATCTTACGTTCTAACATTTCTTTCATGTTGTATTGCAGGTCGCTGGTGCCCCCTAAATCAAAACTCTAATTTCTGATTGTACATTCTGAGCGTCTACAATCTTCAAGGTGCATTCCCTCCATAATGATCTTATTCACATAAGTCATTGGATTCAACAGAAAAAATACTTGTTACATCTACGAATCTAACGCCTAGCATCAGATCCATCAAATTTTAGAAAATCTACTCAAGGAACTCTAACATCCGATAGTACATGCACCCAAACATATTTCTCAACACGAATATCATTACGAGCACATAATCAGTTGGAGATGAACTTGAAATTTTCAGTAGTAATGATCTTAGCTCCTCGAATTGCTTATTCTCATAGGTAAGATGCTTCGATTGACTAGCGATCAACTGCACCATTGACTTCTCCAACATCTCGATTCTCACTGTATTATTGTTCCTCACTATTGTTGTGCAAAACCTAAGCTCGTGATGCCAATTGTCACAAATGATGATGGACTGACGGTTGTTCTTAGCTAGATAGAGTAACTAATTAAGCTAAGAGTATTTCATATCAGATAAAAATCTCGAAATATGACGATTGGTTCCGTTTATAGTTCGTTAATCATCCAACGAACTCGATGCGCATGAACCGTCGATTACAAAAGGCGACATGGCACAATCTCAGCCAACGTCTTATTTGAATCAAGGCGCTAAACATAAACATAATAGTACCAACACGCTTTTAGGCCATTCCTTAAAAAGCATGCCAAAGAGCACCATCGAGCTGAAGAGAAGGTTGTGGGAGTCATGAGCTCTACTTCTAATTCACCACGACCAGGTCCACCACCACCACCACCCAGTCGAGCAAAAAAGGAGAAAGACGAAAGGCCAAGATTCTTCGATTTAAAGGCCAAGTCCCTCTGCTGGTCTAACGCCGCCACCGTCCCTGGTCGCCACCCTGAGCGCTGGCGGAAGGATGCCGCCGGTAACATAGTCTGCAAACGCTTTTGTAATTGCCAAGGCTGCCTCTGCTTTGAGTACGATCACATCGTTCCCTTTTCCAAAGGTCTACTTTTTCCATCATCATTATTATTATTATTATTATTATTATCATCATCATCATCATCATCATCATCATCATCATCATCATCTCACTCACTCTCATATTCATTGTAACTAAGGGTTTGCGATGTGAATTGAGGGTTCAAACTTCATTTTTCTGCAGTTTTGTTGATTAAAGTTTTCTTCTTTTTGTTAATTGTGTTCTGGGTAGTTTCTAAATTGGAACTTTTTTTTATATCTATATACATGTTTGCCTAATTCGAGGTTTTACTGAAATTTGGGGTTATATGCTGTTCTTATTTCGACGGTGGAATGTAAAGAAGAAGAGTGTTTGAGTTTCCATTTTTTTTAGTTCATAAGGTTTTACTGAATTCAGGAGAGAAGAACAATGTGATTCCGCGTGCGTAAATGGTACTTCAAAATTTTGGTGTGACGATATCCATGAATTCGATAATAGGGATAGCTGCCACCCCTTGCAACCTCTATCTCCGCCGCTGACTGCTTGTTTGAGTAGTTCATTTGTTGAGGGGTTTCTTCATGAATTTCAAATGTGTGTTATCTTTTGTTTATTATTTGTAGGTGGTGAGTCAGTGCCGGAGAATTGCCAGATTCTTCAAACTAGGGTAAACAGATACAAATCAGATAAGCAGGAGGTTGATTCTTCCCAGTTGGAAGGCTACTCTTGTGATATTAAGTTCTCTGGTATGCTTTCTTACTTCTCTTCATCGTTGGTTCATATTTTGATCAATGTGATACGAGGCTTGCTCGTGATTCACTCTGATATAATAAGTTCTCTGTCTGCTTTTTTAGTTATCTAGATTGCTTGTCTATAATCTGTACATTGTCAAGCCGATGCTTGGCCGTGGTACAATTTGATATAACTTGGTAGGCAGACCTTATAGGCTATCAAGATGGTGGTTTATTTGCAATGGTCGACTTAAGGTGTTTCTGAATCTGAGTATGTTGCGATGTGAACATCGAATATTTTGACCGGTGCTTACTTAACCATCAGAAAGATTGGGATGTAGCGGTTGACACACAATTATCCCATCAATTGTTATATGTTGAACTATGAAAAGGTAAAAAGAAACAT
This sequence comes from Plantago elongata, assembly GCA_036897095.1. Taxonomy (NCBI): domain Eukaryota; kingdom Viridiplantae; phylum Streptophyta; class Magnoliopsida; order Lamiales; family Plantaginaceae; genus Plantago; species Plantago elongata. Next base: position 15,992 of record JAYMSP010002729.1, read on the forward strand.
TTCTTCATAGAATGGCTACATGAAACATGTTTCGGTAAATTCTGTGTTCCTGGACCCCTTTCATGATGAAAATGGAACTGATTGTTTCTTGTCTAGACAACACTGTGTCCTTAATATGAATGTCAAAGCTCCAGGGGTTGTCTGTTAATATGTACTGATGATAATTTGACTCCATGAGATATTGAAATTAAAACAAGGAATTAGTCTTGCGTTACTATTGCTAAGACAGCTCTTTATACATGTATTCATCAATAATTTGAAAAAACAGGCTCATACCCTTGCTCCCATTTATCTGATAGATATGTTAAGCACATATAAAATAGGCTTGATAGATAAACCAAATGAATCTTTTCATCTGCCCTTGCGCGATGGAAATATGTCTGTTTGAAATCTGGAATCTAATAAATGGACAGGAAGCAACAAAAACTATTTATGATGTAAAATCAACTCCTGCTTAAAGAGTTAATGAATAATGACTTAATGTATCAATATTCGACTTCGAAGAATATAACTAAACTTGACAGTTGACATATTTCAGATTCATATAGCATATACTCCAGAAGTCTGTCTTTCTCATGGTTACCACTTATTGGTAGCTATAACACCATGCTGGAAAGATTGCATGGAGCTAACTGCATATTGGTGTTTTCATGGTGCCATACCCAGAAAAAGGCGTATTCTTTGTGCCTTCTGCTAAACCACAATGGTGTCAAACTACCGATGCTTGTCATCTGCTTGGCACTTGGAAGTCCAAACATTCATGTGACTAGAATGAATAAATATATAGTTCCCAACTGCAGTAGGACAGGGTGACTGATGAGCTGAAGTGGTAAATATTAAGGAGTGTATGCCTCAGGAAAAATCACTTTGCACTAGTGTATATAGCATGATTGTGCCAAACACTTGGGGTGGTGGTGGTTCGGTTTTCGCTAGTGTTAGGAAAAACTGGTGTTCTAAGACCTTCACTTGAAACAGAGGTCATGAGTTGGATAGTCTAGGAATAAATCGATCCATCTGATTAGGTCTATTCCGGCCATTGTACCTCAACTTCCAAATGTGTCACCTAGACCTATATCTAGGAACATCTATGACAGAATATGTGATTGTCGAAGTTCTAGAGCTGGAACTTGCAAAATTAGGTGAGTTCAGATATGGAGTTTCCCATAATGGATTTGAAAAGGAAATCAGAATTCTTAGCAGATCAAAGTCTAGTGATACTAATTAATTTTAGTGAAATTTATTGTGAACTTCAGTTGGTTAAAGCTTCCAAATTTGTTTCGTGATTCTTGCCCACAAGTCTGTTTTGAGTGCTCTAGAGTACAGGTGATGACTGGAAAGTTATTTTTAGTCTAAACCGGACCATGTAACGTCAGTCCAGAGTTTTTTAGGTGGTCTTTATCTGATAAATATATTTGGTATGTCGGTACATGGTGGACATGACTAAGCAAAGCTTTTTGTTTCCTACATGAAGAGAAGTTCAGTTCTTCATTTGTTTACCGATTTCTTCGTGTATGTTTGGTTGATTTAGTGAAAATTATGGAAGCTATGCTGAAACTTTCCAAATGTGGATAACTGTTTTTTTATAAAACGTTATGCATGCTGCCAGACTATTATGAAATTTTCCTATTCTATTTCATTCATGTGTTGAATCATGCTGTTGTCATTAATAGAGCTGAAATGTATGTGAACTGATCTTAGAGTTGCAAGCCTTGGCTGCTTTTCAAGTTGTAATCTCGTGTGCCTTTGGTCAAATAAACATTGGAACTTGAGAGAGATGTTTTTGGGGGTCTCACACATTTGAGGATTTTATTTTGCAATGAATTGGAGATGGATAATTTATTCATTTTTTTTGTTTTCCTAAATAGTACTTACTTTGTTGGAGTGCCTTTCTACAACGTTGTTTGCTTTCATCTCATTCCAACATGACATAGTTGATCCTGAGATACTTGCTGTCCTTGACTCTGCAGATAGAGAGCTTGACATTATTGAAATGGCTGTCTATGGAGATGTGATCCGCCCAGGAAATCAATGTCGTTGCAAGACTGTAGCTGAAATGCTTGGTAAATTCAAGTCCAAAGACCAAGCGGCTGCCTGCAAGTTGCCTCAGGACTGAGACTCCTTGTAGCAGTACAAAATCTAACTCTAAAACTCGTAAAAGATTAAAACAAAGTCTTTCGATAACTGAAATCTTGCTGGTGTCTTTCTTGGATGTCTTAACATTCCTTGATATGAACCCTAAAGGATTTTTTAGGATGGAATTGAGGATGGTGTGCATGTTTCGTTACTGATTATCATTACTGGATGTGACCTAAACCAAGTAAAAGAATTGTTCTCAGAATGTTCCAATTGGTCCAGGCATGGTATCGAAGTTATTACTGGATGAACACTAGTGGCATTTTGAGTTTCATTAAACTTCTGTGTGTCTATTGTAACATTCATTACTGAAATTCGACGTCTCTTGAGGACCGAGACAGTTCTCTTGGGGTCATCCCTGATGAATTTGAAGTATAAGTTTCGTCTGAGTTGTTTCTTGCTCTTACATTGCGTTTATCATCTCAGCATCTAAATTAACACGATGTGTTTCCGAACTCCGTGTTCGGTTAGTTATTGCTTGTCATAAAAGAATGCAGTGATCTTTAAGTAGAGTAGTTTGTCATTTAATTTTGTCTGTGTCACTCTCCTTGTGGTAATGGATCATGCAACCATATGATTGATGAACAAGGCCTAAAGTATGTGGCATCCTACCACATATAATTGCCAGCACCAACCAAGAACCAAACAGTTGAAATGACCAAACTGGATGGGAATTTGTGGTCCATTTGTAGTGTATTTCAATTGTAAAATTACTCAAATTTGGTTGGGTATTTCTATAGTTTTCATTTGCATAGTTTACAATGCAAATATTTTATTTGATGAAAGAGGTATTTCAACTATGTATTTAAAAAAATATATTATAAGGTAATACTTTGTTATACTATAGAAAAATTAAGATTAATGTAAAAAATCAGTAAATTAACCAAGCATGTGGTTTTTAGTCCAACTGGTCGCCTAAAATAAACTGGACCGGCTCTTTATATATAAAACAAAATAATACGCTAAAACCTAGAGATAAAGAAAATCACATATCAAACCCCTTTCTCTCTGCAATCGATCAGATCGAAATTTCCACCTAAAAAATCATCGGCATTATTTAAGAGGCAATGCTTGTACTCCACGTCTATACTTTCTTATAGTTTCTAAGAGCTAATGTTATAATTTTTAGATACACTATAATTTTAAGATGCAATTTTATGGTTTAAGCATCAATATTATTATTTTTAACTTGTATTATATGTATATTTTTCGGTATAATTTTAAGATATATTTTTGTAGTTTTGAGATGCACTAATGTAGTTTTAAACATTAGTGATATAACAATATTTATTTACTGTGGAGTGACTTCATGTTTATTATTTCACCAACAAATTTAGTAATAAATGAGTTATTTTAACAACTCAATTTTCATTTGCATAGAAAAACATTGAATGAATGTTTTCTTTGTAATTTATTTTTATGAGAATAGATGTTTTAAAATATTTAAATGACTGGGTACCTTATTTAACCTTGTTTGTTGTTGTTTTAATAGCTTTTCTGCAACTTTTAAATTTGTTCAATGGTATTAATCTGTGACTAAAACAGATTAATCGTTATAAGAAAATAATGTAGGTCCTTAAAACTATCACACATTTTGTTTAAACGTTAACAAAAGAGGTTAAAACTATAATTAAAACATTATTACTGACTGACGTATTAAAATCATCATATCGTCTCTTAAAAAATGAGCAAAATATTTAAAACTGTAACTGAAACTTTCAATGCTAACAACTTAAAATTATAACATAATCTATTAAAATCATAATGAAAAGTGTGTCTCAGCAATTTTTAAGAAACTCGAATGGCCAGACTGCTAAAATATAAAAACCACAAAAAATAAAAATAACCTTGATTTTCATATCTTTTAGGAAAATCTTACCTTTTTAAAGACTTTTTATTTCAAAAATTGTGAATGGTAGTTATAACTAACATTCCCCTTTGCGAAATAAAATATTTGGCACTTAATTTTGTTGTTGCGAAATATCTAATTTGAGCATTTCGTATTTCATTTGAATTTCTCACCAACTAAAACGCATAAAATCTTATACTCCCTCCGTCCCATCAAACTTCATACATTAGAATTGGCGCGTAGTTTTATGCGAAAAGTTAAAGTAATGATAGAAAATGAAGGTGGTGGGGAAAAGTATACTTTTAGTGGCAACATGTGTAATTTTTGTGTAAAGTAGAGATTGTTTATTATTTGTTTGTGGTGAGGTAATTTCTTTTTTAGTAATGTATGAAATTTGGTGGAACGGTAAAAGTGGTAAATATAAGAAGTTTGCTGGGACGGGGGAAGTATATTATACATCGATTCGGTTTACGTTTATATAGTATAAGGTTAAAAGTTCAAATATAATTAAACTTTCTAAATTTTGACACATTATAATCAAACTTTAATCTTGACACATATATTATCAAACTTTCATATTACTTTGCACGTATATATTTTCAGTTAATTTTTAATATTTTGAGTTAAATTGAAGTCTATCATAATTAATCAGCATCTAATGTTAATGGCATCTTCCAAATTATATGTAATTAAGTTGAACAAAAGAAAAAACTCGTGAATGTGATATGATATGTGTGTGTGTGTGTCTTTAAATGGTACAGTCCGTGTTTATTTTTGTTTCTAATAGTATAATTTTGTAAGAAGAGTAATCAGAAAATCCAAGTTTAGAAATGTCTTTACCATTTAATTTCAATTCTGCTCTGTTTTGTTTAATCGAAGAGCACATAACGGTTTGTAATTATTTATATAAAACAAGAATTGATAAAAATAAGAGTACAATTGCTCTTTAGTCTTCACCCTGGCATCTCGGCAGATTAAAATTTCCCTACAAATTAAACATCTCGGACGACCTAAAGTGGTGAAAGTCTTCTGGCTAGCACTCTAGCTTGTGCAGAGATTCACTTCCTGCACCGGATTTACTCCAGCTCCATTTGGGCCACTACTATTAGCGACTGACTGTCAATGCATCAACACTTGAAATTGAAATCTGAGGAATACAGGTGAATTTAAAATTGAAAATTAAGAAGATCCATCTGCTTCGAAAGGCACTAAAAATATATTTACGTTCAAAGTGATATGAAAGTTTAGCAATATAAGTTTCAAAACTAAAGTTAAATTATATTTTAACTCAAAATATTAAAAATCAAACGAAAATATATAGTGCAAAGTGATATGAAAGTTTGACAATATATGTATTAAGATTAAAGTTTGATTATATATGTGTCAAAATTATAAAGTTTAAATATATTTGAACTTTTAACCCTATAATATATTCTAATGAATTGTTCTAACAAAACTTGATTTATCATTACGTATAAATGAATTCATGATTAGTCATAAAACAACAATAAGTACGTGATTAAAGCTTAATTAGTTAAGCAAATAATTTGTAAAACAGTTTAATAGAGCATATAAAAAACAAAAAGTTACGCATAAGAAATATAAAAGTGTTTATAAGTTGAAATGAACAAAATTGCATCTTTTAAAGTCGTTTTATAAATTATTAAGGTTTAAAACTCCATTGAAATTTTAAAAAAATAAATTTAATTTTCTAAAAATATATTAAGAGTGTTTATAAGTCATAATGCATAAAATTGCACATTTAGAGGTTGTTTTACAATTTAAGTTTAATTAAGAGAGAAAATTGAGTTTGAGATGGAGTGATCCAAATATAGTCAAAAGTGGTCTTTATTTGTAGATATCGAAAATACAAATTCGTAGATGATTTTTATTTATCTTTTACTTTTTTATTTTTCGAGTTATTCGCGTTTGAAATTGGACAAAACGAAAAAAGTTTTAAAAATAAATGAAAAAACAGCCTGTGATGTCGATTTCATACGTTGGGAGACGGTTTATTCGTTAGTTGGTATTTTTGTAATTAATTGTCCATGACAAGGTTATGTTGGACACTTTAGTTTTCATCTTAAATCTCCAAATTGTGCATTTGATAAATACCTAATTCTCTATAGTATTTCAAGTCCACTATAAATAAGGGCCTAATATAAGAGGAATTTTGAAATGTTTAACTCATCGATCCGTTCAAATACAACCAAATAAGATAATTAAGTGGATTTGAGCCCAAATCCTTTCCAAATACCCCATACAAACGTGCCATTAGAGTCTGCCCCTCAATGAGACTCCAAAAAAAGTATAAAGAAAAGTTAAAAAGTAAAAGAAACAGGAGAGTTTTAGGATATTGAATCAAATTAAGGTGACTTAGGTGACAACAGAAGGAACTTTATCAACCATTGTAAGCTTTAATTCTAGTTACCAGAGCATCTCCAAGTATGACTATCCCCGATGTGACGCGCGGCGACGTGTCGTCGTGCGTTTTTTTTTACAGTGGTGACGCGTCGTCGTCATGTCGTGAATACCACGTTATTTTTTCTAATTTTTTATTTTAATTTATATATTATAAAATTGTTTAAAAGTTGAAATAAATCAAATTGCATTTTATTGAAGACGTTTTATAATTTATTGAGATAGAACAAATCAGGAATATATTACAATATAGTGCGGAAAATTAAAATCGAACGAAGATAAAATTCAACAAACAGACAACACACAACATCGAAAATAATCAAACATACAACCCCA